>SDVV010000485.1:0-31556 GCA_016164225.1 Gammarus roeselii | reverse complement strand
TACACACACACATACATACACATGCATACATACACATTCACACACGCATACACACATTCACACACGCATACACACATTCACACACGCATACACACATTCACACACGCATACACACATTCACACACGCATACACACATTCACACACGCATACACACATTCACACACATTCACACACATACACACATTCACACACATACACACATACACATACATACACACACACATAAACATTCACATACACACACACACATAAACACACACATAAACACCCACATACACACACACATACGCATACACACACACACACACACACACTCATACACTCATACATACACACAAACACACACACCCTAAAGCAACTACTCCACCCATTATCTACCATCAAGAATTTTCGAGACTGCCTGAGAAACAATATTTAAATATCCTTTATATATATATATATACACATATATACTGACGGCTCCAATATTTTCATCAAAGTAGGAACTGTCGCTGTGCGCCAGGCAACCTCACGTTTGACTACCCTCCTGCAAGAAGCCTCTGCCTTCCTTCTCTGCAGAGTTACACACACTGGAATAAGCCATATCAATTACCAAAACAAATCGCCTTCCCAAAAACATTATCTTCTCAGACAGTCTGAGTGCCTTAGCTCAGCTTAGCTTACAAACCCCACTCAACGTAAAATGCAACACTTCCTCAGTAGAATGTCCGAGGCAGGCCAATCGATCAAATTCTGCTCGATCCCAAGTCATGCTGAAGTAAAGAAATGATCTCACAGAGCCCCTTGATTAACGGACTTCCACACACCAAGTACAATTTGTCATCCTACACTTCCAAGATTGGTTCACTATCATCAACTTCAGCATAACATTCCCTGAAAATAATTGATGGCATTGAAGCGGACGGAAAATGTTTTCACTCAAGCCCTCAGTTTGAGAACGGGAAGTCAAGTTTTCCAACTGGAGAGCTCTACTATTCATAAACCGCTTATGCACAGAACACTCCTTTATGACTTATAACCATCTATTGGACGCAGACATGGGACCAATAACGCCTCCATGTTCTCCGTTCTACTAAGCAGCAATCAGCGTGAAGCGTTTACTGATAGAGTGCAATGAACTTGCGGTAGCTTGACAAATTTTCCTAAATTCCATTTCTACTCCTACACAAGAAAACGGATCGCTTTCGGTAGAACTACCTGCCTCAATGAAGCAATGTAAATGTTGGATAGCAGTACAAACAAAACATGTTGTCCTCCACTCAATGTACTTCTGTGAAATAATCAAAGAGATTGAAACAAAGACAAACCTACATAGGGAACTACGCATTAATCCTTTATTTTCATTGTAAGCAAATAGAAGAGGAACTAGTGAATGAAACTTTAAACTTTAATTGTAGTAAAATTGCTGGTTCCTCACGTGACGAGTACAATCTTTCTAGAATCGATGAACTTTGCGCCCTACCAGGCCGCTCACTAAGGCTGACATCTGAACTCCGGTGGAGATGGACCCCGTTAATCTAAACTAATCCCCTTACAGGAGGAGTGGCGGGCCTTATCCTGCCGTCGATGCACCAGTTCCATCAAATCTACTGCCACCTCTTCCTGAACTTCGACGCGTTGTGGCGCTCTGAGAAGCCCAAGGACATCATGGAGTTTAGCAGAATAAGAGATTCGTTTGAGACTCAAGTCCGCGCCAAACTGTTGCCTTACTCGGTAGTCTTCAAGTCCAGTTTTGTTTTGGACGACGTTTAGCAACACGTGTGTTGCGAGTGTGTTCAGAGCTGTGTGTCACGAGCTTTTATATATGGAACTGCGTTAAATATATCGGTCAACGAATTCTGCCGTTGGATATTTGAACTTCTCGGTTAGAGCAAATTGGTGGACACTGTAGTAGCCAACAAAGCCGACTGGTCAAAACATAGTAATGTTTGTCGCTAGCTGGCGCTGGAAGCGGTGCGGTTGTTACGTTTTACCGATTGCATATCAAGGAAGCATGTTTTAGCTGCCGTGTTAATTGTTGTTAATGGTAATTTATTTTCTGGGTGCATAAATACCTCTCGGATGGATTTATTGTGATACAACGGGATTATTTTCTTATTTTACTTAGGACGATTACCTGATACATATATAATAAGAACTAGTGCCAGTACCTGTTGAACTGAGGTGGTTATAATCGTTTGACGGACTCTGGAATTACCAGTGCCTGTTCATCTGATACATTCAAAATAATTTTTTCCGCGCCAAGCCTTTAACTTGCTTTTCCTTAAGAAGATACGGCTAGGCCTGCCTCTATTTGTCAGACAATCGTTCGGAAACTGACCGCACGTTTTTACCTATGTATTAGGGCTTACTCCTGTTGATTAATACATATTCTGCATTCATTTTCCGTAGCTTTGGAACTGATTCTAATCCTTTTGGATTGTATTTTTTGTTATTCGAAATTAATATATATTGAATGAATCGATAATGAATTCCTGTTTATGCAGTTAAATACTGGAAGAAATACAATTTGATAATTTTTTTGTTGAACTTAGTTTGTTGTAAGTTACTGGGAACAATTTTTTGTCATATTTCTCATAATTCATTTATTGTAAATGTCATCCGTCTTACTTCTCTTTCCTAAGCCAATCCTTTTTCAGCTGGGCTGCGTAAGAATTTCCTTTCTCTCGGGTCACATTTTGCTGCAGGCGATCCTTCGTTGTGACTATTCTTCTATGAACCACGGCACAGCAATCAAAGAACCGTGGCGAGGCAGCACGAGAAATGGCGTTCACGTTGTGTTTAAAACGCAAAGGTTAAACTGTAGTTTCTATTGTTCTTTGAAGTTTGCTGATTTGGCCTTCCATTAGAGATTTCGCAACATTATTGAAAACGTTGTGACGTAGCTAATTGGAAATATGTTTTTTGTCACGAGTAATTGTAGATGACTCGAGGAGAACCATAATTTTTGTGGCTGATTGAATAGATGCACGTTTTTCTGTGCTGCAGCTTGTGACCTGCAGTCTAAAAAGCATTCACAGCCAATTTAGACATCTGTTTGATTCACGGGCTGCACGGAGTCACGGCCCGACCGGGCGGGTGAACACCCTTATTTTCCTTCAGACGACTCCCCTCTTCTTCACCCTTCACTATCTCTCCTTTTCTCCCCCATCCTGATTTGCTTAACTTTTATTTACCTCATTTGCATCTTATGTTTAGTTTAAATTTTCTTTAGCTTCTCTCAGACTCCTTCTTAACAACTCTCCTAATAGTCATTGCACATAAACACACATACACACAAACTCACACACAGACACGCACACTCAAACATACACCGACCGGTTCTAACTATTCTAATTTCTGGTGGCAAATAACAGCCAAGTTGCGCTCTTTCTTTCATGCAACCTTATTCTACGACTATTCCTTCTTCTTCTTTCCATTTTTACTGTTCTCATGCGTGAAATTCCCTACATCTAGTGTAGATCTCATGCATGGGATCCCCGTTTTGTCTCTTCTACATCTTCCCCCTCAGCAGATGTTGAAGCGCGTAGCCCGGCACCTTAAGGACTACTGCGTATCTATCCTTGGGGCTCTGATGCAGGGTAGGTGGTGTGTTATTCATCCTTACTGCCATCAGTGAAGTGCTGGGACTATACGACCTCAGCACCTTAGAAGTTCCTGCACCTCCTGTGGCACCCGTTCATACCGTAGACGTTCGCCGCGTAAAGAACTTTGACTTTGCGAAGTAGTAAACCTAACTGGAACATTACAGATACAGACACTAGGCCGCATCCCCCAGAAAGGGGGGTGGCCGAAGGCAAGGCGCACCTCACACCCTCATACGCTCACACTCACACAACTTAGCCCTTTTGTGCTATAGGGTCCGGCCGGTAGCCCCTCAACTTATACTCTGAGTCACGAGTGCAGTCCGAGGATCCGTCGTCAGCAGCAGGGCCCGACTGTTTTCACTGGTTTACCCCCGCCACGTCATAATGGCCGGGCCCCTCCACCCACGACCATCCCGACAACGGATGCCGAGGGCAGGAAAGCACATCAGAGCAACGTCAAAATCAACCATTCACTATCATTCTCCACACACGCCTGTTCATTGCACGCTCTCTCGCTACCTCCACATTCATGTCTCTCCTTCCCAACGCCTGCTTCAGACCATCCATCCACCCAAACTTCGGTCTACCTCTGGGCCTGCGACCACTCGCCTCCGCATTCATCACCATTTTCACCAATCTCCCTCCATCCATCCTCTCCAAGTGCCCGAACCACCTCAGTACACGCGAATCCACTCTGTTCTCCAACTTCTTCACCATCCCTGTTCTGATTCGAACCACGTCGTTGGCGATCCGGTCTCTCAGCGTTACTCCAGCCATGCTCTTCAAACACTTCATCTCGAAAACATTCAACCTTCTTCTCTCCTCTGCTCTCACCCCCAAGCCTCAGCTCCGTAGAGTTCAGTTGGGACATCAACACCCTCATACAGCCCTCTCTTTGCTTCCATCCCCAACGTCCTTCAGCTCATTACACTCTTTAGTGCACTCAATACTTGACACCCCTCCTTCACTCGCACCTTCACTTCAGTTTCCATTTGTTCAGTTATCTCCACATGGGAGCCCAGATATTTAAAACACTGAACTTCCTCCAAGAGCTCTCCGTTTAGGCGTACACTTATTTTGCTCGCATCGACAGTCCTCGAGCATCTCATTACTTTACTCTTACCCACGTTCACTCGAAGCTTCCTCCTCTCACACACTCTACCAAACTCTACCAAACTCAGACACTAGCCTTCATAGCTTCTCCTCTGAATCTACAACCAGGGCCGTATCATCAGCAAATAGCAGCATTATAAGAAGAAAAACAAAGACTAACTTGATGCAGCACTGTTTGCTAATTTGACATACGGCGCCAGAAGGACGATGGCTCCAGCGCGCTAGGAAGCCTCGTCACTCTAATCTAATCACCTTTGATATCGATTGTTCTGCCATTTGGAAATGTTCCCCTTCGTGTATTTTTGAATTCCTTTAGTAATTTTTATTGATGCACCCAGATGTTGAATCAGAAAATTCTGTCCTGCATCCTGTGATGCACGCTAGTACCGCTTACATGACTTCGTCTCAGTAGCATCGAAAAAAACGGTACAAATATTCTTAGTTCCTAATTATTTGCCATCAGTTGCTGATAGACTTGATCTGCCGCATCATTTTTCTCTTACATTCAATATTACATGTTCGGTGTCCTTGTATCACTTGTAATGGTTCTCATCATCGCCGGAGATCTAAGGTAGAAGTCTCGATTAATTAAGTGCGTAGATGTATGCATCGTGCTCATTGCTGAATATATTTCATCTTAGGCTAGTTGCTTACCTGCATTCCCGAGAAGAGTTTACTTCACCTCTCTTTCGTATTCACGCTTGCATTTTATGCACATCATTCCACATTATTTTTTTATCCTTCGATTCATGTTTCATATTTTCCTCTTTGTTAACGTCGTCTTGTATGCTTCATATTTATATTCTTTGCGCACGGTCCATTTGTTGTAGGATTTGCTGCAGCAATGCGCCGACCACCGTCTTCGCTGTAAGCAAGGATTATTCATCCATTTGTTCGTGTGCTATTGGATGGGAGACTGAGCTAACTGTATAAGCCGCTCGAGGTGCTCCTATCCATACTTAGATTGCTTTAACTCTGTCGCGTCTGTATAGACCAAGTGAATTACATGATTATACAGAATGTTGATGTTGGAACCGCATTGAGTCGAGTTGGAAAGGTTAATCATTGGGCCTGAAAATCAAGATCTTAATAAAAAAAATCTGAGCATCAAACGCGTTCATTTTTTTTTTGGTTTGGGTTCCGTTGAAAGTTTGTTTACTATTTATCCACGTGTGATTGTTCGGGGATGCTGCACTCCCAAGTTATTTCTGAATTGTTGGAAATATCTCGACTTTCTCGCTCTCACTCCCCTGCTGAGCATTATGCAAGAATATGTGATTATGTTAAAGCAATGACGGCATTACATATCTGAGGTATTTTATGTTCAATGGAGTGGGGGGCTGCAACAATTTTAACTTCTCTTTGTTACGCATTAACTATATTCTGCATCAAGAATGCTTAACCCATAGCTCAAGTGCTCTGCATTTTTTTTCGATTTGGATAATTTAGCCAGTTTAATAATATACTCATATCTGATTATATTTGCTTGCAGGATGTAAATTGGCTCGGTGATTATTTAGGCTCGTTTTCTATGCGTTTTAAATATATTGATGGGTATTACGGTATCTATATTTCAATGTAAAATTGGGATTAAAATATCACTGTGGAATTTCTAGGTGCATTTTAAAGATGAGAGATTAATTTGTAACCCTGACTGAAGTGATATGTGAATGTATTAAATTGTAATCCTGACTGAAGTGAGGATTTATGAAGATATTAAACTTGTAACCCTGACTGTAGTGACACATAAAGGTATTAACTTTAACATTGACCGAGTGGTATGTGAAGGTATTATACATTTCGACTGTTCCTAAATGAAAAAGTTTTGACCATTTTGGTTTTATCTTCCGAACCTAGCTTGAAATTAAAAATAAATGTATGAGCCAAGATAGGTTTTGATGTGCTCGTCCTTGAATACAAATGTTTTTTTCGGGTCTCTCTCTTACCTTGCTGTTGTGATGCGTTAGCTCCGATACATTGGTGCGTACCTCATTCTGGGTTTCCAGTTTCTTGAATCGCCAGTGTAACTTCAATGGAGGCTTCAAAAATATAATACAAGAATAATCAATTAATTAATCCTTATAGATTTATTTGATCCCTTTGTTTACAATGTTGTCCAGGGCTGTGCTGAGAAGTAAAAAAATGTACCCAGTCAAGGGAAATTAGTTATCAATTTTAATTATACACGAAACGTACATTTCATTTTGCAAATGGGTTGACTTTCTGGTTAACTTCTTCATTACATTGTTCATTTTGCTTCCTTATTTTTACAATTCAGAATGCAATTTAGTCACTAAATTCTAATGAATTATGTATATAGTTTTGTATTTGTTTGAAACTATTCAGTTATTTGTGGCTACCCTTCATACTGTAATCTTAAACCCTAAGTCAAATGCTTCGTGGTCGTGGATCGGACTGGCATGGTCAAGCAGAGCGACCAACTGGCAGGCTCACTACAAAATCGCCAAGATATCTTGGGATGCGTAAATGAAAACAAATCACAAGCCGCCGTCATTTCTTACTGTGAACAAAATCAAACTCCGTGACGGACGTAACTTATTGCATCGCTAATTACGGAAGCGACGGTTGGGACTAAAAGAAAATTTACTATTTTGCCCTTACAAACGTCACTCCTGTGACGTTGGTAAGCAAATAATCCGTTTCCAAAATGATGATTAACTATCTCTTATATCAACAAAAAGAATTCTGTAAACGTGAAACTGATAGTATCCTGTTAACGCAGTGTATTCTTTATTCCATTTCATTTACTGCTATGTGTTAGCTGTAATTCAATGTCTGAAAAGCTGTCACTCACTGAAGGCCGTGATACACCAGGCCGTCTCTGGAGGCATCACAGCGGTCATGCTTGCTCTCTCGTACAGTCGGTGGCATAACCACTTCCTACCAGCGATCTTTTTAAAATTTTCCATGTTTGTCATTTAATTGAGCCGTTTTCAATGTTGATATTTTTGAAGAGGCTATCACACTGAGAGTACGTGAGAGCAGGAATGCTCATGGCGATGCCTGAATGGATGGCCTGCTCAAGGAGCGGAGATGAGACTGTCTCTTCCCTCTCGAGGAGCGGAGATGAGACTCTCCTCCCTCTCGAGAATTGGAGATGACGGTCTCCTTCCTTTCAAGGAAAGGAGATGACCGTCTCTTCCCTCTCGAGGGGCGGAGATTAGACGGTTTTCTTCCTCCCGTAGAGCGGAGCATGATGGTCTCCTCCCTCTCGACGAGCGGAGATGACGGTTTCCACGAAAACCTAAGGAACCAAAGGACAACCCTAGTACAAGCAACCGCTTGAAGCGTCATTTAACATTTCGAGCCTTCTGCGCTTCAAGAGTTCAAATGAATGATCTCATCATTGTTTCACCATATCCTATACCATGTCGATTTATTCTTTTTGCTCCTACGGCTCGAATATTTTTCGTATTGGCGCATTCACACATGCCCATTTTCTCATCCATATGCTAGATACAAATATATATTAAACTCTGACGAATTAATTTAATAAACATGACTTTATCCCCTTTTTTTTATTACTGTAGTATTCCCTCTTAATCGTGCATAAAAAGAAAGCAACCCTGGTTATTCCAGCCTCACTTGCCATGCTTGATGTTAGACCTTTTGAATCAACATTAGGCAGTTATCCGACAAGGGTGTGATACATGAACCACATGTAATACACAAATGTATGCATGCACACTACTACGTACCTCAACAATTAGCATGGCCTCTGCTGACGTTGTCCTCGTTGGTAACCCAGGGTAGATTCTAGATTTTTTTTCACATGAAAGATTGTTTGCTGTTCTTAATCTTGTGTAATCCTACTTTACAAAGGTCTATGTTCAGGTATGATTTGACAGTTCGGCGAAGGCTTCCTGTTCAAGGACCAAGGGCACTGTTACAGAGACGAAGATCTCCAGTACCGAAACGAAGGTCTCAAGTTCAGGGACGGACCGCGCTTTCACGTTTAACTGAATTCAAAACTTTTCACTATTGAAACGTTCAACTGGATCCCAAACGTTTTGATGGATCTTAACGTTGAATCGCTGCCAAACATTTTAACAGATTTGAGATAATGTCATTGATTTCAGTGTGACTTTTGTCCTTCCCAACGAGGCTTCCAATCTCGTATTGAGTTCTCTATAAGTGAGCCATAGCTTCAAACAGGAAGACCCGTGTAATTACTGTAATCTAATTACTGACCTGCAAACGTTTGACTGTTTTTTTTAATGTATTATTACTCATTTAACTTGTTCCTCGCGTTGAGGCAGGTGGAAATGAGGCTTAAATTGAATCGAATCATTTAACTTGTTCCAAACGTTTAGATGCATTGCTTACCCTGCTTAATATGTTAACAACAGGATCTCTAGTGGCCGCCAATATAGTTGTGCGTAGAAAGAAAAACACGCGCTCTCTATAGTCTGCTATGCTGGGTGGTAGACCTGGTGAATTCACAATGGGCAGTTACCCATCGGGACGATGAATGCAGAAAGCAAACGACATGTAACTGAAAAGCATGAACGTCAGAAGCTGGGTGTTTTTTAACGGGCTAGCCGGGTTCAAAACAAAACATTACAGATGAGGCTGGGTATTTAAATGATCCGTTGTTAAAGGAGAAGGGGTAGGCTATTACTCCAGCAAAGCTGGAAGCAGGCAGTATTATGGTTGGATGCCACAGCCTCTGGTGAGCGTTGCAGTTCTCCCTATCTCGGGGGGCCTTAGGAAATAAATGGTGAGGGTATCTTCCTGTGGCCTTCGGGTCCCACTGGAAAAAAAAGGTTTTGCCCTGTGGTTGACACTGATCTCTAAGCTCATTTGACCTGAAGTCTGTGAACGGTCTCCCTGCGCACCCTTTTTGCGTTGAATGGGTTTGAATTGAATGTGAGCGAGCGACGGTGTAGCTGAATGTAAGGCTATGTCTTACCGTCGCCTGCTCTCTAGCTTTGAGTAGGCGGGTTTGAGCTGTTAATTGTAAAGTCAAATAATGAAGTTTTCCAGTTCATTGACTGTAATATCATCGATTCCTTCTTTAGTCTCCCATACTCAGCGGAAAGACGCATTGTTTTACTTGTTGTCGTTGTTGCAGGGATTTATAATGAGTGACATCATTCGAAGTGGTTTCAGACAATGGTTCCAAAAAGTGTGTTAGTCCGTTTGTTGTTACGCTTGGACAGAAATTGTCTCGTCTCTTAGTCATAAAGGAATCATGATACGTGGTACGTAGTTGGAGACCGATTGCGGAGTAGCACAATGTAACGTTATATACGCATATTGAAAATCTAAGGCACTTTCTATAGCATTTCTTAAAAATGTATCTCCTTCAGCTTAGAAGTCATCGATCCTGCATTATATCTGTGGGAAAGTTTTTTAGACTACTGCAACATAAGGATAGAATTTAAGGTTGAATTTGACTAGAGTGAATCTCAACTTTTGGTTCTACATTCTTTGTCGTGGATGTCTTAACCCAACACGCGTTCCCTGTCGGGTACACAGACCTAATTAGGCTTGTTGCAAAAATTATGTTTGGAATTTTAATTTTGACTTATATAAAGGTTTATATCTCAAAAATCTCTACCATTTTTTAAATTTAATTTCAAGCTAGTGCTATCAACAAATCTCGTTTTTATGTCCAATATCGTCCGAAAGGGTTTGAGACCCTGATGCCAGACACGTGCACGTCCCTCAATTGTTCACAAAAATCGTACCTCCTTCAGTTACGAAGTATTAATGCCATGCAAACTTTTTTTCAAATACGAAAGCTGTACATGGCGATTTTCTAAAAATCTTGTAGCCCAGATTTATAGCATCCACTGCTACAACTTTGAGGTCATCTTAGTATGCAATACATTTCATGACAGCTCTAGTGAAGTACTGCAATGAGCCGTCAGAGCTCCGGTGGAAATGGAACCCTTAAATCTAATCTTATACAGTCGGTGAATATTTGTTTTGTTTATTGGATAACAGACGCTTGATTGTACCTCATCCTACTGTTTGGATATTAGCATAACATGCCGTGTAGAATTGGAGATATTTTTTTATGGTGGAGTTCTCCAATAACATTAGTTTTTGAATATTAGTATGAAAAGTTGCAATTCGCAATTTTTCAAAAATATATAACATTTGTTGCGTTGGTTGAACCCATGAAGTTCCATAAAATAGGAGAACAATCCTACAATTAGTGTGGGAGTAGCCGTATACCGATACTGAATTTCGAATGTTATACAAAGCGAAAGGCCACAAGTCTTCAAGCTGAAATCTTGGTTATATAATATTCATGGGCGGGATGGATGAGAATTCAATTTATAGATCATTACCACTTTATTTTAGTATTTTTGTCTCCTTTCTTGTGGTCTTTTTTTGTCTCTGCCCCTTTTCATGTTGATAAATTTTGCATTGGTTATTATATATCGCGATTGATTGAGCATAGGTGACGCAGGGAATGGGGTGTACTCGTGGGACCCGAGGAACTCGCGGGACCCGGGCTTTCGGGAACCCGAGGGACTTTGAAGACCAGAAGAATTTGGGGGGATCCTTCTGGGGCCCTTTCAGACACTCTTGAGACCCTTTCGGACCCTCATGAGAAACTGTGGGACCCTCTTGGAGCCCCTCTAAATTCTGCAACCTCTGCTCCCCCCTCCCCACGCTGTAAAACCCATACACAGAGGAATGTATGTATGTGGAGTGCTTGAGTAGAGAAATTAGTTATTGCAGTTCACAGCATTGCTGACGCAGGCGGGGAAAGCCGCGTCGAGGCTGGTCGAGGTGCGTCGGGATTAGTCGAAACATATTGAGGCAAGTCGAATTGGGTGCGACGAACCGAGACTGGCCGAAATGATTCGAGAGATGCCGAGATGAGCTGAGACGAAGGGACTCGAGGGACCCGGGGAGCTCGGGGGACTTGTGTTACTCTCCGGGGCTCATCAGGCTCTTTTGGGACCCAAGGGACATCTGCCCCCCCCACAGCGCTCCCACCCAAAAGTGCTTGAGTAGAAAATGAGTTATTACAGTCCACAGGATTACGGGCGCAGAGGGGGAGAGCCGTGTTAAGGCTGGTCGAGATCAGTCAAAACATATCGATACAAGTCCAGTTGGGCGCGACGAGTCGAGACAGGCCGAAATGTGTCGAGACAAGCCGAGATGAGCTGAGACGAGGGGACTCGAGGGACCCGGGGGACTTGGGTTACCCTCCGTGACCCATCGGGCTCTTTTGGGTCCCAAGAAACCTCTGTTCCCCCCCTCCACCCTATCCCCCGAAACAATAAGTGCGATGTCAGTAATCCGAGCAGTTTTTCGACCCATGATGAACCTGCCCTTTCTTTCTTCTTCGCGATCCACAATTTTGTCATTTCGAGTAATGCTAATGTATTTGTGCGAAAGTTCCTGTGTGAGATTTTGTGAATAAGTGTTTTTTCAGTCTGTGCTCGCTCGCGCGTGCAAGAGCCATATGTACTTCTTGTGGGTAACCTGAACTGCGTAGCTATAAACCTTGTGATGCGTGAAACCGTAGACCGTGTACCAACTTCGACGATCCTATCTTTGCGCATTGACGTTCGTATATGTTACTTCTGAAGTTCTGGGGGGTTCGAAGCAGAGGTTCGTTTCGTCTGAGTCTTTATCTTACTTGAATAAAAAAATGATACCGTAACTGAGCTAGACTGCGTAGCTGTAAACATTGTGTTGCGTTGCCGTCGGAGCTGACTTTGTCTGTGTAGCCGTAAACCTTGTACCAGTCTCGACGATGCCACATGTGCGCGCTAGTCTGCGTACATGTATTACTCATGAAGTGCTAAAGGATTAAAATCGTAGATTCGTTTCGTCTAAGCGTTTTTCTTGTGCGCACCAGCGTGCGTCTGACACTTCTGAGATTTTCAAGTTCTAACTTTGACAACGTTGTTTTTCTCGAGCCTACTGGAATCCATGATCGTCGAGCCCGACGAGGGGGCTATTATGACTCGCGTTGAGGCTATGGTGGAAATTAGGCTTTAATCAAATCAAATATAAAATATTCCTAGTTAAAAGCTGCCAAATAAACCAGTCCTATTTCGACAAGTAACGAACGATGTTGGGAGACAAGATCGTTTCGCTATTGCGGACGATGCCCAATTCAAATACATGACACGTTTCCAAGTGTCGGGATAAATACGGTTTTATAATTTTGTTGCCCCTTCAATTCTTCTAGTCTGCGTCGTTTGAGACATCACTAACGGCAGGAGGCTCAACACCGCAGTGCAATTATTCCAGGACCTCTCTTTCTCTTAAGTTTTACTTAGAAACATTAATCTTCACGCCGAATGACGGATTGTTTCTGTTGTGTTTCTGTACAGCAGGAGCGATTGTATTCTCCTTCCGCTAGAAGGAGGTGCAGTCTTGGGTGCGCGACTGTATCTATTTATATTTCCCAAACTCTGCGTTCGATTATCATGGAGTAATTTAAAGAACATATTGGAAAAAATATATAGTTGCAGTATTAAAGTGTCTAGTTGCTGTATTAATGTATCAAGTTGCAGTATTGAAGTATCTAGTGTCAGTATTAAAGTATCTAGTTGCTGTATTAATGTATCTAGTGGCAGTATTGAAGTATCTAGTTGCAGTATTAAAGTATCTAGTTGCTGTATTAATGTATCTAGTAGCAATATTGAAGTATCTAGTTGCAGTATTAAAGTATCTAGTTGCTGTAATAATGTATCTAGTGGCAGTATTGAAGTACCTAGTTGCAGTATTAGAGTATCGAGTTTCAGTATTGAAGTATCTTGTTGCAGTATTAGAGTATCAAGTTGCTGCAGTATTGAAGTATCAAGTTGCAGTATTGAAGTATCTAGTTGCAGTATTAGAGTATCGAGTTTCAGTATTGAAGTATCTTGTTGCAGTATTAAAGTATCAAGATGCTGCAGTATTGAAGTATCAAGTTGTAGTATTGAAGTATCTAGTTGCAGTATTAGAGTATCGAGTTTCAGTATTGAAGTATCTTGTTGCAGTATTAAAGTATCAAGTTGCTGCAGTATTGAAGTATCAAGTTGCAGTATTAAAACATTGAATTTCAGTATTGAAGTATCTAGTTGCAGTATTGAAGTATCTAGTTGCAGTATTGAAGTATCTAGTTGCAGTATTGAAGTATCTAGTTGCAGTATTGAAGTATCTAGTTGCAGTATTGAAGTATCTAGTTGCAGTATTGAAGTATCTAGTTACAGTATTGAAGTATCTAGTTGCAGTATTGAAGTATCTAGTTGCAGTGTTAAGGTATCTTGATGCAGTGTTAAAGTATCTAGTTGCAGTGTTAAGGTATCTTGATGCAGTGTTAAAGTATCTAGTTGCAGTGTTAAGGTATCTTGATGCAGTGTTAAAGTATCTAGTTGCAGTGTTAAGGTATCTCGTTGCAGTATTGAATTTGAATTTGATTTGGGCTTCATTTCCACCGGATGCAGTAATGAAGTTTCTGGTTGCTGCATTTAAGTATCTAGATGCAGTGGTAAAGTATCTAGTTGCAGTGGTAAAGTATCTATTTGCAGTATTAATGTATCTAGTTGCAATATCAAAGTATCTAGTTGCAGTTTTAAAGTACATAGTTACAGTATTATGTATATAATTACAGTATTTTGTAAACAATCCTTGGAGTTGTGGGATATTAAAACATGTCACTGAATCTCACTTTTTATTTTCATGGAGAATACAAAAGTTCTTTATATTCACTTTTAATGAGTAAAGTTTTAATGCAACTCTAGTTGGAAAAGTGTCAAAAGTTGACAGTGTCTATTTACGTATTGTTTGTTTGTTACTCCAGCATACGTTGGTAAATTGATGAGGCGTTATAAACTGATGAAAATAACCGACGATATGAGTGGGCTAGGAGGAAACAATATTGAATTTAGGAGATATATTTTGCGTGAATAAAATTCATAAACATTCAATCAAAATTGCGATAAGCCTGCCGTTCATAAAATGACGGAAGTTGACCGATTTTTTTTTTTTGATTGTGGGCTCCACATTTAGTGTAAGCCCTTCAAGTCCTTCAGTCTTTGCATTTGTCCCATTTAGTCAACTTGGGGGAGTTTGTGCTTTTTGCAGTCAGTGTCATTCTGTTTGCTCTTTCATAATTAAATTTGGCTTAGAATGGATGAAGGAGAGTGTTATTTTAATTAATATTTATACAAAAATATCAACTGACAAAGTGATGCAGCCTCTACACGTTCCTAATTAAGTAATGTCCAAACGAGCCGTAGGCCTGCAACAGTCTTATTACCATAGAATACGTACATTTGTACCAGTAAATCTCACAAAACCTAAGTATTTCGGTCAAAGATGTCTTAAGGGGCATACAAGGGCCCGTTCTTCTTGTAACCGTCCAACGTCAAATAATGTCACAAAAGTCAATCCGGTCATAATAGACAACAATCCTACGAGAAACTATAACATCATATTTTGTGTACTGAACATACTGCTTAACATCACTGTACAAGCAATAAACAAAATTTTAATTACAATGAGCTGGCAATGTTTTGTAGATGATAAAGAGTGACAATTAAGTTGAATCAAATAACTCGTGCTTAACGGCGCACAACACAAACCTCTTGACATACTTCAGAAATTAGATATTAAAATAAAAAATACTGTTGGGGAGGGGTGGGGGATTGGTAGAACCTGTTATAATCTTTGGTGGTTCGCTAGCAGTCAGTATCGTTATAGAACTCTGAGTTGGCACAATCAGGAGTCTCCTACATTCCTGTTACAACATTTTTAATGCACGCTAGTTTATTCATTCAGTCCTTTAAAATCTCAGTCGTTCGGTGAATCGTGGATCTCTTCTCATCACTAAAGTGAAACTCCTCCGGAGTAACGGTTACGTTTGATGAATTCTTAACGTAGCATAGACATGAGCATAAATATGAATTCTCAACGTAGCATAGACATGAATTCTCAACCGATACAGTAACCATCAACCGATACAAAGCTGTGACCAGAACTTGCCATAGACATGAATTCTCAGCGTAGTTCTGGTAAATCCTTTAGTGCGTTGATCAGCTTTTCTTTGATCGGGAGGCTGTGGAGCGTCCCGTAGATTACTACAAGTCTACGTCACGCTGAATTCACTCGTCTTTCTGGATTATAGTCAGTTTGATCAAACTATTATCAGCTATGTTACGTTGAAAGTGTCTTGGTCCATTCAGTCACAGTATACACATCTGATGAGAGTCCGTCGTTGTGAGAGGATAAAAACACAAGTTAAGATCTTCGTTTCAGTCCGTAGTCATCGAGGTCTGGTCAGAGAGATTATGTGAGACTCCAGTCTTTTGATGATAATACAAAATCATCTGCTTGCACGCGTTGTTCTGCGTCCAGCTGGATGATTTTTCATAGATAAGAGTGATGAGTTGATGTAGCCAGGGTGGTGAGTCGTAATGGAACACGGTCGTTAAACGATCGTGAGCTACTCTTGTGAGCCATCTGTAGTCACGGTCGTGAGTTGTCATAAGTTACAGTTGTGTGTCGTCTGGAGTCACGGTCCAAGGCTGTCTGGATTGAGGGTCGTGAGTTGTCATGAGTCACGGTTGTGAGCCGGTTGGATTGAGAATCGTGAGATGTTATGAGTCACGGTCGTGAGCCGTTTGGATTGAGGATCGTGAGTTGTCACGAGTCACGGTCGTGAGCCGTTTGCTATTAGGGTCGTACATTGTCTTAAGCCACGGTCGTGAGCCGTCTAGATTGAAGATTGTGAATTGTCTTGAGTCACGGTTGTGAGCCGTCTAAAGTCACGGCCGTAAGCCATCTGTAGTCTCGGTCGTGAGGTGCCTGGAGTCACGGTCGTGAGTAGTCATGATTATGGTTCGTGGGTTGTCATGAAGCACGGTCAGGATCCGTCTGTAGTCATGGTTGTTAGCCGTCATAGGCCTCGGTCGTAAGCCGTCTGGAGTCACGGTCGTGAGCCGTCTGAAGACACGGTCGTAAGCCGTCATAAATCACGGTCGTGAGTCATCTGGAGTCATGGTCGTGAGTCATCATGAGTCACGGTGTCGTGAGTCGTTAGGAGTCAGGGGTATGAGTCACGGTTGTGAGTCGTCATAATCCTAAGTCGTCATGAGTCATTATCGTGAGTTGTCGTGAGTCACTGTCGTGAGTCGTCATGAGTCACTGTTGTGAGTCGTTATGATTCACGGTCGTGAGTTGTCATGAGTCACGGTAATGAATCATGGTCATGAGCTATCTTAAGTCACGGTCGTGAGCTGTCTTGAGTCACGGTCGTGAGCTGCTTTGAGTCAGGGTCGTGAGCTGTCTTGAGTCACGGTGGTGAGCCGTCATGAGTCACGGTTGTGAGTCGGCGTGAGTCACGATCATGAGTCCTGTTACTGGTCACAGTCATTAGAAGTCAGAGAGTAAAAACTATTCAACGAATAATTTATGAGCTAATTAGTTTATTCATTTATTGTTACGCCAATAAATCCTGTGAATGTAGTTTTCAATAAATGTCGATAAACGTCGGTCAATGGGAGAAGTTTTTTATTTAATCTGTCTGTAAGACGGTTATGAATATAAGTAGACAGTCCGTAAACAGTTCTCCTATTACAAAGACTAACGTCAATATCATTTAAATTTTAGTGCGGAATCTTTTGGTTCTTTTGCTGGAACCATTTTTGTGTGTTCAGTCAGCAATCATATGTCAATTCTATAGCTCTTACTTGTGTCACCAACAGTAAGTCAGTGATCATGAAACTACCTTCATTGTTTGTCTTTTGTTCACAATTGTCAGTTGTGTCGTACTAGTGAGAGTCCCGTCAGTTGTGTCGTACTAGTGAGAGTCCCGTCAGTTGTGTCGTACTACTGAGAGTCCCGTCAGTTGTGTCGTACTAGTGAGAGTCCCGTCAGTTGTGTCGTACTACTGAAGTCCCGTCAGTTGTGTCGTACTAGTGAGATCCCGTCAGTTGTGTCGTACTAGTGAGAGTCCCGTCAGTTGTGTCGTACTAGTGAGTCCCGTCAGTTGTGTCGTACTAGTGAGAGTCCCGTCAGTTGTGTCGTACTAGTGAGAGTCCCGTCAGTTGTGTCGTACTACTGATAGTCCCGTTAGTTGTGTCGTACTAGTGAGAAACCCGTGACACAGCATGCACCTGCCTGCTGTTTAGGTCTTGGAGTAAATGGCGTCCGGAATGGTCTCCCTGTGAGGTGGTCAGTATGAAGAGGCTCTCATACCTCTGGAAAGTTTGCAAGTCATCGTCGTTCCCTAATATGGCACCCGTAGAAAAGGGAAGAGCTGCACTAAACTGTCATGCGGTATTAAATTACCTTATTGTCAGTTTAAGAGTTTTCCTCTAAAAAGCTACAGAGAAGCTTGAAGAAGTAGGAAATTTGATGTCTTTCGTTAGATTTTTGTTTATTTATTTTTAACGCTGATGCCGTTTGTCTAAGTAAGTTACAGTCTACGTACATATCACAGTCAATGCCAGAAATAATTACGTCTCCTTATCGTCATTGTCATCATGGGAATAATTCACAAGTGGAATAGATATTCTGTCTGGTCCACCATGTTGTGAAGTACTGACAGCCATTACTAGTAGTTCAGTCTATGTACATCAAACACACTTTATTTGTCAGCCGTCAGTCTAAACCACGTCGTGGTGCACTGCAGTCTACCAATCAGGCCCTCGTGCTGTCAATCTACTCGAGATATGGAATTCTGATGAATTGCAGTCTACCGATCAGGCACTCGTACTGTCAATCTACTCGAGATGTAGAATTCTGTTGAGCTGCAGTCGTGCTGTCAATCCACTCGAAATGTGGAATTCTGTTGAGTTGCAGTCTATCGATCAGGCACTTGTGCTGTCAATCTACTCGAGATGTGGCATTCTGTTGAGTTTTGTCCTGTGATATTTCGTCTCCTGCGAGACGAGCGGTTTGATGCGTCAAGTACTTGCTGCCCGTCCTTAAAATGCGTCCCAAAGTTGCAACAAAACTTTAAGAATACAGCGTCTGTTATTCAAATTGCATCTATCTGCCGGTGTCCTATGAAATATGTAAGAGCACGACATGAGCACTTCCTAGAGGGCCGGCCTGCCCGACCAATGGGTAGGCCTGGAACTAACAATACACACTTATACATTCACTAGTACGGGGATTGCTAAAATTTTACAAGCGTTAATAATAGCTTGTCGTCTGGCGGCAAAAGGGGAAGGAACAAACTAAGTTGGAGATAAAAGTTGAAATGAAACCAGATCATCACATTCATTCATTGAAGTGACCGCAATTAGCGTGCACCAAATCAAGTCAATCAACACTTACAAAAATAGTCAACAATAATTGTTACACAAACAACGCTCGCTCTTCTAATCGAACCTGCAATCGGAAGAAACGAGAAATAAATTCATCAGATAACAACTTAACACGTACACACAACAATAAATTACATTTAAATAAATAAATAATTATCAAAATAGCTTTAAATAAACAGTTTTTAATTGCAGTACCAATGCCTGAACAGCGGGCAAGGTTTGTTTTTCTATATAAAAATTGCATTCTTTACTTAGTCATGAAGTGTCGGGCTTCAAAGAAAGAAATTCACTGCAGCATTATTTAAAAAGACTGACTTGGGGATTGACATACACCCACCCGAATAAAAATCTCCAGGTGGCGCATTTGCTCAACCATTGAATGTTTAGTAATCAAGCTTCATAAATCTAGCATTGGTTCGCTCTGAGGCTGTCCAAGTCATTTTAGTCAGCGTCGTTTTGCTGGACTGCATCGGTTTTGGATTCCGTGGTGTTGGTGTTCTTGTCGGCTGAAGACATGAGAGCGACACACTTGTACATCTGGCACTGACCGTCGCGAGACGCCTTGAACAACTTATCCACGCTGTAGCTCTTGGCGTAGAAGTCAGGAGTCCTGATGGAGGAGGCGGAGATATGATACGATTGTCAGGGAAGGTTCAACGACTTATGGAGTTGGAAGAAATGAATTGGTCCTGTACAACAACACTTCATTGCGGTCACTGATTCTATTTGGAAAGAATCTTTCTGTCAAGAACATTATTAGCCGATCTACTTCACACTAATTCACTCAAACTTTTGTCTTGTTTTCTGCGAAAATTTAGATCTAACTGTGATAAATTTGCAGCTGCAGAAAAGGTCTGGGCAATTGATAAAATTAAATTGAATTTCGGTGAGTTAAAATTTTTTGCAACAAACTTTGACATTTTTACCGTCGTATACAATACTTGTAACAGGAATTATTGTGGTCATCCTGTCCCGTATTTGTGATTATTTCTTAAGAAGTTGTGGCACTGGCCTTTCATCACCCCGTTTTCATATTAAGTTAAATAATTTTAAGTAGTGTGATTCGATTCTCAGGCGAATTTGTAATCGAAGAAGTTACCAATGATACCAACGGCCAAGAAACGAAACACCTAGAACGAAGGCAATTTTTCATGACGTGTACTCACAAGTTAGCGGCGAGGTAGATGGCCTTCTGCAGCAGGGAGGCTTGCTTCTCTCGGCCAATCTGAGCAACCTCACAGAAGATCCTCTCCTGGCAGTCGCGGGTGGTGTAGGACAGGAAGTCTGCCTTCTCGATAGCGCGGAGGACGGGCAGCTCGTAAGGCTGCAGGGCCCGCTCTAGGTTGTTGTGGAGGGACCGACTGCCAGAGAGAAAAGACAGAGTTAGAGGGGGTATGTAGAGAAAGAGATGGAGGACTTTCTAGGTATGTTAGCTGCGGTTAGGGCATGAAAAGAGAGACGTAGATGCAGGGAGAAAGGACTTGGGAAATAGGACTCTGGAAATAGTAAATGGGACACACATTAAGCGGTCTAGTCCCATAATTTAAGAGAAATCTGCTAATAAAATCTGCGGAAAAAAATATTTGTGTTCTTCTACGCGACATGCTCAGTACACTCCAAGCCCACAATATGTCTGTGACACCACATAATAAATCCTTGACAGTTTCAGAATCGATTAAAAGCCTACAGCAATGAAGTGAGTACTGTGAATGCTGAGATGCACCTCAACGATCTTACTGCAAGTTGGACGTTATCTCGTACACAGGATTAGCTACTTCGGATGGTTCAAAAGAAATATACTTCGACTGGATTCAAATCTGATGCTTCGGTTGGGATTGGGAAAGTGTTGAATTATGTAGTTTTCATATCAATTTAAAGCAGGTCATTAAAGTGTTTTCATCCCGCCGGTGTACAATTTTGAATGATTTAAGTGGTTTTTCAGAATGAAACCTTGACGGAAAAAATGCTGATTGATGTTTTCTGCTTTTCTTCAATTTGTATCGTCAAATAAAAATATTTGCTGCTCTATGAACGCTTCATGGTTCTTTAATGAAGTGCGAAATCTTTCAAGTTTTGTCAACTTGAGAATTGACAAAACTCGGTTATTGTTTGGATGTCTCTCATTGAAGAAAATCTCGAAATCTTGGGTGCGCTTCTTATTGCCATGGTTTCCCATGTACTTCAAACTGTCCTCGAAGATCCTTCTTCTTCCAGGACTCCCCCTCAGGTGCTGCTCCTGATCATGAGTCTTATCAACAAGCGCGTGCAAGCATAGTACACGCTTCTTTAGGATACAACTTTCCCCCAGCAGGGGGCGCAGCATTTACTTCGTGATGCACCACCTCTTCAGATAGAGGCAGTATCTATATTTTCACTGTCAAGTTAGGCTGCTATGTCCCACGTGAATGTTTGTTGTATAAAGACCACGCAGCAATTCTTTACCTCCTACCGCAGCTGGTCAAGGCATTGTGACGTATTCTCGAATGCAACTATGAGTTGCTTCTTTTTTATTAAAATAACTGAATTGCTATGGTAATTTGTCAATGTCTCAATCGGTTGAACGAACAGGTTATTAAAACAAGAAAATTCGTGCAATCAAGCTACGTATACCGATTTTTTTTTCAAATGATTGGTCACTATTTCTTACGCAGTTATTAATCTGATTACATTTCTAAATGATGCGGCACAGTCTTCCAGAGTTTCTGCTACTGACATAGGCTGACGGTATGCGTAGGATCAGCCATGCCAGCAGTGTCAGCCATGCCAGCAGTGCCAGCCATGCCAACAGTGCTAGTCATGCCAGCAGTGCCAGCCATGCCAGCAGTGCTAGTCATACCAGCAGTGCCAGCTATGCCAGCAGTGCCAGCCATGCCAGCAGTGCCAGTCATGCCAACAGTGCAACCACCTCGAAACATGATTGAAACTGAACGTAGAGTAGCAGGAGAAAATTCGACTGTGATGTACACAAAATTCTGAAATGTTCATTTCCCGGCAGCTGTCAAACATTGCTTTTATTAGTTCGCCCTCCTAAAACGATAGTTCAGAAATATTACCTAAAAATGATGTAAAATAGAATTATTTGTTTAGAAATATTTGATATTCGCACGGAAAAGATTGCTCAATAAGGCACTTACTTCATTACTGTACATCAGCTCTAATCCTCGATGGGTGCCCATCACGAGAGCTTACCTAATGATTAATTTGCTCTACATTCGTCATACACTCTACATAACAATAATTGTATGATCTGTTCTTTAGATTTTGACTCTAAGACAGGTGGTTTGCATCCTCATTATCCCTTGATTTGATCAAAGTCGCGGGAAATTTATACCGTAAAAAATTCTTTTATGAGGAACTGCCCATCTTATTTGTATCATTTTTGGTATGCACGATTTTAAACAATGCAGCATCTTGATTTAAGCAATGCAGCATCTTGATTTAAGCAATGCATCATCTTGATTTAAGCAATGCAGCATCTTAATTTAAGCAATGCAGCATCTTGATTTAAGCAATGCAGCATTTTGATTTAAGCAATGCAGCATCTTGATTTAAGCAATGCAGCATCTTGAAGCAGCATCGTTGAATGGTTATGGTTCTTCAAGCGCACATGCCCACCGTGGCATCGCCCTACTCAGCGCTTCTCCGTAGCCCCGTACCCGATAAGTGGGGCACTGCTCGGAGCTCGTTGCCACCCACCCACCCTCAATGCCCACTCAGCTACAGCTTCTCTAACCCAGATTACGGTCGTCGCAATTCAAGTTTTTGCACGACTTTACCTGTGCGCAAAAAATTACTATGTCAGTGTTATGTTCAGGACACAAAATACAATTTGGAAATGACTTCATTTTTTTTTTTGCTTTTACAGAATTGGGTACGATGTGCATAAGCCGTAATACGAAATGACGCTTAAAAAAGTATGTTGGTGTTAAAAAACATTTCGAAGATATTATATTATCAAAAAGTTGTTAGCAGTTACGAAGGCAGTCAACATCGAGTGATTTTCTGCTGCTTGTGACCGAAGGGTATCATGAACGCCTCCGAAAGTATTCACTTCTCTGTGTAGTAGGCGGATTCGTTACAAACTAACGAACGCACGCTCACTTTAATTCGGAAAATTCCGATCTTTTCTCTGCTTCGTCCGAACAATGTTTGGTCTCGAGTCAGCAAGATGAAGAGAAAGTATAATCGTACAAACATTGAAAAATTGCTAATCTAAAGTTTCTAACGTAACTTTTAGCTTATCTCGATGCAGTTCTTCATACGAACCAACTCAATAGACAAAACGCTATATACCATGATACAAAAATCTTATGACAAGCCTATCATTTTGAAGAATGATGACTGTCAAGGTCATTGTCTTTGTTCCCCTACAGTCCGAATAGTTCACATTGAGCAATGTCTATGATATTTGGTCTTTCTTAAACCCGCAGACCGGATAGTTTACGTTAGGCAAGGCCTATCAATATCTTGTCATGTTGGGTTTTGAGGTCCTCGAAACTTTGGCTTACCCCTGGCTCATGGTACTTTACCTTTATTCAGCCAACTGGATTATCATTTTCATTTATTTTTTATCTTAGTAAGATACATGTCTATTACAGGCATTTAAAAATATTGAGTATGGTGTATACTCACCCAACGATGGGTATGGTGAAAAGGCCGGTGGGCATGGCAGCGAGCACGAGGGCCATGGGCACTGCGACGATAGCAGCGTCAAACATGAAGTCACCCCAGCTGTATTCGTCCTCCTCTTCGAAGCTGGCAGGAGAAAGTAGTGCCCGAGGCATTAAGAGGTAGCACATATGATATGAACAAGGATGAATGAACTATAACCCTGTCAAAAGACATTGTTCAAATAATGTTGCTGGATCAATAGGCAATTATAGAAGCTGGTTAGAGCTGATGCACTAATAGACCCATGTACAGTGAGCGTCCTACTACTCTTTGACTCATGTACAGTGAGCGTCATACTACTCTTTGACCCATGTACAGTGAGCGTCCTACTACTCTTTGACCCATGTACAGTGAGCGTCCTACTACTCTTTGACCCATGTACAGTGAGCGTCCTACTACTCTTTGACCTATGTACAGTGAGCGTCCTTCTACTCTTTGGCCCATGTACAGTGAGCGTCCTACTACTCTTTGACCCATGTACAGTGAGCGTCCTACTACTCTTTGGCCCATGTACAGAGAGCGTCCTACTACTCTTTAGCCCATGTATAGTGAGCGTCCTACTACTCTTTGGCCCATGTACAGTGAGCGTCCTACTATGCTTTGACCCATGTACAGTGAGCGTCCTACTACTCTTTGACCTATGTACTGTGATCATCCTACTTCTATTAGACCTATGTACAGTGAGCGACCTACTACTATCAGACCTATGTACAATGAGCTTCCTTCTACTGTTAGACCTATGTACAGTGAGCGTCCTACTACTATTAGACCTATGCACAGTGAGCGACCTACTACTATTAGACCTATGTACAGTGAGCGTCCTACTACAATTAGACCTATGTACAGTGAGCGTCCTACTACTATTAGACCTATGTACAGTGAGCGTCCTACTACTATTAGACCTATGGACAGTGAGCGTCCCAATACAACTTAGGGACAATAAATGCTCGAGTTGTCGTAGAGACGCAATCTTATTTCGTCTTCATCAAATCTGTTTTATGTACGTGAGACATATCATCGCTGTCAACCACCATTCCGAAAGGGAAACAACGTCTGTAAAACTTTCTTCGCGGTGTGGACTAGAGGCGAAGTCGGCCACACTTCGTGGACGAGGAAACACTTGATAGAGAACGCAAGCGCTCGGGCGTAACCAACGGTAAAGTCTGAGAGTTTCCCAGTGAATATTTTGAAAGTTCACGTCACGGCACGTATCATCTTGGTGGTTGCTTGTGATATCGATCAGAGGCCTGTCTGTCCGTTGTGTGGAGTGGGGTCGTGGTTAGACGTATCGCACGTATTATAATGTTTTCTGTGATAAATTTTTAATTTGGTTCACATGACGTAGGAGAGATAGCCCATAATCAGTTAAAAAACATCTAGGATTGTATTCTTAATTAGAACTTGGCGTACTGTAACAAGTATTTTAGGCTGAAATAAATTATTTATCGTTTGCATGCACTTCATATGAGATCTGACCATCAGCTTTCAGATGAATATATTTGTATGCGTTCAATTTCGACTATTGTACATGACCTCTCTCAACGCCTGATCAAGAGATCACCATTACTCACTTGTCGTCACGAGAAGGATGGTAGTTGCCGTAGGGGTTGTAGAAGGAGTACGATGAACCAGAGTTGCTGCCCACAGTATTGGTGGGGTAGTAGTAGTCAGAGTCACCGTACTCATCTTCATCGTACTCTTCGCTGCCCCAACCGATGTAGTTCATCACACTTCTGCTCCAGTCTGCGAAGATTGACCGACCTGCAAGCAAGATAAGAAAGGGTTATCTTTTGGGGCTGAATTCTATGGAATTTTCAGTATGATGTCAGAATATTTTGTCTGCCAGAGATAAAGTTTGGAATGTTGCGTTTAGTGAAAGGTTGTGAATATTTAGCTTCAGGTTGTTTCGAAAAGTAATTCATTGCTGTAAGAGGTGCCACATTTTCCTTATCGAAATGTGAAACTTCATATTTTCTTAAATCAAGAAACAAATTGATTTGTTTATATCAGAGGAATGAATATGAAGATTTGAAATGTTCGAGGTGAGGGTAATTTTTCGATTAAAAATTGTATGTTGCAAAACATCATGAGATCAATGATTAACTTCAAGTGACCAGTGGTTAACATCAAGTGATCAATGGTTAACATCAAGGGATCAATGGTTAACATAAAGTGATCAATGGTTAACATCAAGTGATTAATGGTTTAACAAATGAAAATCAGCAAAGAAACTGGATCGTCGTAAGCGGAGTTTTTTTTTCAATTTCTGGAATCGGAAGTCTGTGAATATTTTGATTTTGAAATCGGAAGTCTGTGAATACTTTGTGTTCCAAGGACAAATGCTTTTCGAATAATCCTAACAACATGCCATTGAATATTTTCACTGCTGATGATCATCTTGATGAAGATCTTCATCAGACACTCGATCACGAAGTACACTCAGGACTACGTAGCGAATTATTTAAAATCAAATTCAAGGGTTGTGGGAGATGGATGCTCATTGAGCTACCTCGGTGACCTCTATCTTCCATTTGTATAAACGCTCCAAACACGCAACACAATATTTTAACAAGAGTGTGTTTTATTTGCGTTGAGTCACATCTATGAAACTGGTGCCACAAATGACGCACTGGTAACCCCCCAGCTTCAAATTCAACAGACCTCGCAGTCACCGCCTCAGATGGGACCCTGAATGACACATTACTATGAATAATGATAATTATCGCTTTATTAATCACCATTTAAATCATCGTAGTACAGTAGATAGCGGTAACTCAATTTATTGGAAACAAACACCTCACAATCACGCCACGTAGGCACTCTGAATGGGACGCTGGGAGCCACGGAACACCGAACCAACTAACCTTTGGTGATAGCTCTTCCTTTTTTAATTATCCTGAGTAGCTCTGGCGAGTTCTGGATGGCTGCGGTCTGTTCGGACACCTCAGCTACGGGCTCGGCTTCGGCCACTTCCTCCACAGCGGCCCCACAGACTAGGGTGGCTCCCACCAGCACCAGCAACAGCACGGACCGACGCATCGCTGAGTGCTGCAAAGGACAAAATAAGAACAGGTTATTCACGCGCTTGGTGGAGGCTCGGAAAATAAATTACATGGGAATTGTATTTATTAAATATGATAAGAATGATGAAAACGAAGGCAAATACTATATAAAAGGCGACACACTTCTGAATACACTATGATAACTAATTGCTGAGTAAGTATTTTCATTAAAATAGTTTGCTCTAACCATTAAAGACAAACAATTCTAGACTTCAACCAAAAATTATTAATATTGTTCACATTTTAATGATGGAGTCGTCTACAGCTGGTCAAGAACCTTCGGAACCGTGTATTGTGCAAAGAAACAGGAGTGAATTGAAGCTGCAGTTTTTAAACGTTAGACGTGGATGATAAGCCAAGAACTTCAGTCTTCGTCTTAATTTCATTTAACTATACTGAAAACTCATCCTAATAAATATTTCTGAGCGAGCAACAAAATAATTTTGTTTATTCTGTGGATAGTTTAACTGAGAGGCGGACTTGCATCGCACTCATGGCTTATGAAAATATAACATTCGTACGACACTCTCTCTAAATTCACGCCGTACGATGAACGTCGCACGCTGAGGAGAGAGTTCTCGCTTTCCTTTCTTCGTGGTTATAGTTCAAATGCATATTTTTATACATTCATATATCTCTGAATGAGAGAAAATAATCTCGGTCAAGACAATTTTCTGGTTGTTTGTGCATTTGCGGCTACCAAACGTGACCTTTCTTTCTGACTGTGGATGTCTTGTCTCTCAGGCGACACTTCGGGCATCAAATATGTGGGACGCTAGACGGTCATTGGTGGTAACGAAGGGTGACAGTGACGTCACAGCGACATCTGCTGCTCTTGTTCACCCTTCAGTGATTTTGACAATACAAATAATATACTTCAAAGACGGGACAGGAAAGAACGGTAACAAATTCCATTACCAAGCTCTCTGTCTGATAACAACCTGTCTGTAACGCTCGGGATTTACATTGGTAAATGTTTTGCATTTGTTTAAGAAACGTATCAATGGTACTTTCGATCAGTGTTCCGTTCCACTACATAAATAAGGCAAAAGCAATGTTACTAATACATAAAGGATATGAGAGAGCGTCGTTTGGCACATGGTGATGTATTAGCATTTAACAGTGGATAGAAATATAATTCTCATGCCAATACACTCGCAAAAGATGTATAATTGGGTCTGCCCCTTCATAATATACTGCATGTCCGCTACATTATTTCATACTATTTGCAGGTATGCATCGCAGAACACCAGATCACTCACCCGCCTTCATGCCCACCGGGTCACTCCTGACGACGACATTTATGGGTCTACGACACTGGCCCCAGGCGGCACTATACTGCTGGTACAAGCGATACTCCTCCTACTCCCCCCCCCCTAGATACGGGTCTCAGTGAATGGCGTACAGCGAAAGTTTACGGAGCGACCTAGTTACATATGATCTCGATTGGTGTCCGCTACTTTAAACGCAACCGTTCAGCGCTACCGGAAGCAATATTATTATCCAAGCCAATTATTGATATTGTAGCATATATTGTGATGCAATTTAATTATTATTCGATTCTTTTCGGTAACTTTCAAGCTTGTATCGTAATATCAGGACATCTTTTTCATATGTTTACATTTTTTTCTAAATATTGTATTCACGTTTTCTCATAACTTCTGGCGCAAAGCTGTCCCTGGTGGTGACAACGTGTTGTCGTGTTCAGTTAACAAATATGTACTGGAGTTAGGTCCGAGTTCATGACGCAGAGCCTGATCCTTTGTTCGGAGTCATCGCTTGTTGGCTTGCGGCAACCTGAGAGAAAGGACGTTACTCGGGGCTTGAAGGTATTTATTCATTTTGCTCTTCAGGATAGACCGACTGCTGCCCCACTTCTGTTGAAGGAATGGCACTCATGAAGCCTCCCAGGACGAGTGGTTCTGGATGTCCACATGCAAAATCACTGCATAGAGAATGCAGAGAGGCAGCTGTGAAGAACTTTTCCCGAGAGGTAAAAGTTGTCGGAAGAGGGGCCAAGAAGGCATTGAATCCACGTTGAGGCTTGAAATGTTTTCTCAATTTTTAATCATTCGAAAAAATATTTTTATTGGAAAGAATAGCGGTTTGATGTTTAATATTGCTCATATGGAGATAGTTATTCATTTAAACATACACCACGAACGTTTTACTGAATAATTGGTTCACTTTTTATGTAAGGTGGTTTTACTGCTACAAATGATAATTGAATTGTGTTATTGTATGCCAAACATCTGTTTGGTCACTATAATTTATGGAAATACCAGCCACAACAAGACAGCACTTGAATATCGGCAAGAAATGTGTGACGCATGGGTTTAACTGGATACTCCGATCCTGAAGTGTGGAACGCATGAGTGTGACAGGATACTCCGCCCTCTGACTTGAGTGACGCGTGTGTGTGACTGGATACTCCGCTCCTGACGTGTGTGACGTATGAGTGTGACTGGATAGTCCACTCCTGACGTGTGTGACGCATGAGTGTGACTGGATTCTCCACTCCTGACGTGTGTGACGCATGAGTGTGACTGGATACTCCGCTCTCCGACGTGAAGAGCTTCATCCCTATTCTAATGCCCAAGGCGTACAAGTACTCTAAGCGAGCGTATGGCAAAAGTTTCACTCCTAAGGGCGCGCTCTGCCCCAATGCCTCACTCCACGCACTGTTTTTTGTATAAACAAATAATATATCAACGAATTTCTCTGCAGCGAAAGCAGCGAGTTTCTTCGCTCCGGTTGTCGAAATTGAGATTTTTTTCTCGACGTTCTTAGCAAGGCTCTGCTCCAAGCGTCAGGAAATGATATAAAAAAAACTGGTTGGGCAGGAGGGTGGATAATTGCTAGGCGCGTTTGACATTTTTTGGAACGTTTAACTTGTACTATCCACATAAATGACTTTTGTAGCAGAGACCCTTTATAACTAGAGCACGGACCACTACCTGAAAAGCTACTGTATTATGCTATAATGTTTAATGCACTTCGCTACCATCTGCACGTCTCAATACACTCAGTTCTGGAATCATTGGCGTGGATCCAATAGCATCGCTTTCAAGAATGTCTGGAATATTTCTAGCGAACAAACGGTCACACGAAGATTTACCAGCCCCACCAGCAGAGGGCATTACAACAATGATCCGGCCTAATTTTCGAGACCGGCGTCTTTTCATTGAGTAACATTGAGTGTTGGATTCTGTAGCACGCAGCTCGGATTGTGACTTGATTTTGTATCATTATTGCTAACTTTATTCCTGGAGATGATGATACTCAGTGCATTTGGATTTTGTTCGAATGAGGCGGTGTTTCATATGGCTTCTTCACGATTCTGGTCAAAGATACCAAAGAATAGTTTTACAGAAGTAAAGTATTTTAGATCCTTCAACCTGAAATTTTCTTGTGTCTGTGGTACTTAAACTATACATTGTGCTTTCTTTAGTGAACGGCACCAAACATGCCTTTCGAATTGCTCCATCCAATCAGTCCTTCCTTTGTTAAATATTCCACAGAATGGCAACTAACACGAAGAGCAGTAACACGAAAAGTGTAAATAATGCACAAGAGTAAGCCTAAGGTAATCATGAGAAACAGTAAACGATTAATTCAATGATCTAGCGTCATACGTTCAATAGAGAGATTCATTTATATGACTATTTCATCCTGTAAGTCGGCGCTGATCCTTCATGCAAACACTCGAGCTTTAATCCCTCGGGATGTCTCTCCCCGGCAAATGGCTCTCCTTGTAGCCACTTTGTGTTGTTGACGTCATTAAGAATGTAATGGGACTAAAGACTATAAGTGTCGAACAGACTTGAAGCACGTGAAAAATTGATGCAAAAAGTCACGCTCTTGCCGCAACGAAACAAACGAGAACGGCGCCATCTGTTGTGCGGACAACGAGTCCTCGGGCAACCAAGGGGCTGTGCAGGTAATCATATTAACTTGTCATAAAAAGCTGCACCGGTTGTTTTTGCCTCGTTACACTTTAGAGGATTGGGATTCGTTTGGTGGCCTGATTTCAATAAGGCACTCCGCCTCGGTCAAAAATAGAAGAAACATCTTTCCCAAATTGAAAGGCAACCTTGTTTCGGCCTTGATTGTCTTGTAACCCTCGTAAGCCCTTGTAAACTAACCATTTTGCCAAATTGCGCGCCATGATATCACGCTTATTACAATAACGTATAAGCAACAGCAGGTAACCGCATATCTGCCGCTAGCCATCTAGCAAACATTGCAAGTGGCTTTTTGCCCTCTAAGACATTTACGCTGTACAGTTAGACAAACATTTTTGCCCTTTTATTATGAGGCCTGAATCAATAGAATTAAGTGTCATGCAAAATCGAGGAGTCTGCTTGACAAGTAAACGATCCGAGATCCTACCAGAAGTGTTTTTCCGATCGAGATTGCTTGTCAGGAAAGTATTTATCTTAATTCCAGTAAGGCATATTATCATTGCAACATTTCGATTAAAATAGGCTGGATTATTGCAGTTACGAATTGGAAACAAAATGAAATTAATTCAGGAATGCTGCTCACAAATTTCGTTTCAACAATGTTGTTGGGTATTTGAATGGGATTTCGACCCAAATATTCTAAACGTAAATCAAAAGCATCAAGATAGTCCTAGGATTATCTACTCTGTTAGGGTTAGTGCCAAGTTATTATTGCCTTCCCCAACACTTCGAATGACGTACACCTGCTATGAGGATACATGCAAACCATTCAATGCCGGATGAATATAGTCTATTTCATATTCACAGATGAATTACAATGCTTATTAACTCTCCAATCCTCGACTTCAGTCATTGTTTTCTGTTCACTGAAATCAGCAATTACGCACACACACACA
>SDVV010000484.1:0-31562 GCA_016164225.1 Gammarus roeselii | reverse complement strand
TCCTATATCTAATTCCTTCACTAAAAGCATACATCCTATTTCCTTCACTAAAAGCATACATCCAGTCCTAATATATAACTACAGTGTCAGAGAAGTACAACGTCTGAGTCACTAACAAATAACAAACATCCTAACCAATACATTCGATAAAAGATTCAAATATCTAGCCATCCTATATCTAATTCGTTCACTAAAAGCATACATCCTAATTCCTTCACTAAAAAGCATACATCCTAATTCTTTCACAAATAACATACATAGAGTTACTAATTACCCATTGCCGTTTTTTGTACCTCTGTTTTCGTACCTCTGTTTTTGCACCTCTGTTTTTGCACCTCTGTTTTTGCACCTCTGTTTTTGCACCTCTGTTTTTGCACCTCTGTTTTTGCACCTCTGTTTTTGCACCTCTGTTTTTGTACCTCTGTTTTTGCACCACTTACTACTACTTACGTCATATCGACAGCAAGAAGGAAAAATAGGTTCTCAATTATAAGATTTTGAAACTCTAATATTGGTGTTCCTCAGGGCAGTATCTTTTCTTTCATATTGGTGACCTCCCAAATGTATCTTTTAAACTTGCATCTGTTCTCTTCGGATATGATTCGACATTCTCACCCAACTATAGCACACCATGAACTTTATAATGATTTTGATAAGATAAATATTCCAACTCTCGTCAATAGGCAGAAAAAAAATATCAACTTTTGTATACTTTTATTTATATACTTTTTTGCAGCCCGTAGACAAGGTGTAACTTGCAACCTGAAGGGTTTTTTCTAACAAATGTGTGAATTTTCAGGTTTCGGGAAAGTTTCTGGAAGTAAATGTGGATAGAGATTCAAAATTTGATGTTCATATTTCGGAAGTGTGCAGGAAATTGTCTAAATCTAGAGGATAATTGTATAAATCAGTTCATGTGCTGCAGAAAAGAGTCTAATGAATTTATAATATAGCCTCGTTTATCTTCACTTACTCTACTGCATTATCGTTTGGGGCGGAACGTGCGCTCTGACACTACTTCAGAAGAAAATTGTTCGCCTCCTCACTTATCAACCTTACTGATCCTTTGTTCCATAGCTTACCAATATTTTTTTATTGGTTTACATCCACCTTTACTAACTTGCACTTCATACCTTCAGGATAAAATATCTTAAAGGTGCACTAGACTTTGAAATTTTCACTACTTCGTTTTGCTCTGTAGAAAAAAAAATCTAAGAAACCTCATTTTATCGACCAAGAAGAATTCAGTCAATTTGCCACGCATACGCGTTCGAGTTCAGCAGCTGAATGCGACCGCTGAACCAAGTAATTTAACGATCACGTGAATGTGCAAAATTTATATACTGTTAGGAAGCCAAACTATTGTTTGGCTTCCTCAGAGAGTTGGCTCACCAGCTCAGAGAGTTGGCTCTGAGTTGTGATAGTACTAGAACGTGTTTACACAAGCAGAATGGCAAAATATTCATATTCAAAACGCTGGTCAGATAACAGATGGTAATGTTAATACGCTCCAGAAATTATAATAGACAATTTGAAGCTTTAAATGACTGCCATGATATTAAATGAACCCTTTTCCACCGATATGAATTGTAATCAGAATTTTGATGACGCGAAATCTATGCACCATTAAAGGATCTACTCGGTCAATCACAATTACCGCCGGGAAACTAGTACAATTGTCAACCAACATTTCAGTCTACGTCGCTCACTCAGCATTCTGCATCTTGCCGCCCAGAGAATGTGGACTGCCCTATCTTCCTTCCTTGGGAAGTAAAATACGACTCATAGTTTTGAAATGTCACTTAAACGGTTTACTATCGATAACTACGTTAATGTTTCAGTTTTTGTAGACATCCTTGATGTTTTTATTTCGTTTTGGGCTGAAATAATTGGTTACACTAGCGTGTAGGTCGATATTTCAGTCGTACAGTGGCGAAAGAGGGTTTGGTGACTGTTAGATATTCGGGGCGTTCTAAATTTACTATTTCTCGCTAGATTCAAACTTAGTCTATATTTTGTCAGTAGAATTAATGAAGAAGCTTTGACGGATATGATATCGTAACGAGAATTCATGTTGGGTAGAATTTTTCGTGGGAAAACTTTTTTTTTCGTTATGGGCCATCCATGTGAGTTTTTTTCGCAACTGGGCACCGTGTGCATAATGTTAGTAAGGATAATTCTTCTATTCATCCGAATGAGTTATGTAGGAACGTTAATATTCCCAAAATATGGAATAGTCTGTTCATTATGCTGTCAATCTACTGTGTATATCTATGAGTACGTTAATGGGTCTGCGTTGTAAATCTTTAAATTTGTGAATAGCGATTCTGGAAAATTTGCATGTAGTCTTATTTCTTTGAATACTTTAGTGGCTCACGTAAGAATTCCCCTTTTTTGCACTGTTCTTCATTCTGACCATCTAGCACCGTCTTCATGAAATTACCATGTTATACTTCTATCCCATTATGTATGCATACTTTTGTGTGTGTGTGTGTGTGTATTTGTGTGTGTGTGTGCGCGCGCGCTTCACATCGGAAAATCTAATATATACATATGAGCTTGTAACATATTTTACTAATGTGTGTTGCTTCAATGAATGATTTCATTTAATCGTATTTTAAAGTGTTGTGATTTGATCCAGATATTTTATGAAATAAAAGCACTAACAAGATGATCCAATTATATCCGGATTCATCATAAAAAGTCAGCAAGTTGTGACTTCACCATTCTAATTAGAATTAAAATATTTCGAGTGTGAAGAGCTAAAGTCATCTTAAGAACTAACTAGTTCTCTCTTTTGGCAGCACTAGCAGTTAGGGAAAGCATATTTATTCCGGTTCATTTATACGCACTTTTCGTCGTATAAAACAACTATGAATATATATGGCTTACATTTATGCAACGAAATAATCACACAACAAAAATGCTGACTAAACTATGTGTAAATATATACTGAATGAATATTTTGATAATCTGTGATTGTTCTAAAATTAAGTCAATTTATAGATATAAAAAACAAATTGGCATTACATGCTTTCCCCCAATATCCGCCCTGCTCGTCACAAGCAAGGATTTTGAATTATTATTTGATGCTAGACTTTACAGTTCATTTGAAAAAAAATAACCAACTTAGCCAAGTTCAATGTAGTTTCCAGGCTTTGAAGAATACAGAGAAGGTTTTATTAAAAAATACTGGAGATGTTGTTGCTGGGTTCGAAAGTGGAAAAGTCACTGTTGTAACCTTTATTAACAATGACAAATCCTGCGATTGCATGAACAATGACATTCACAGACATGAGTTGGATAAAAATTAATCTTCGTTATGGAAAAAAACAGTGAGTAGGAATGAGCACTCATCATCTGTCAGTACGCTTGATACAACTTGTTATATAAATACCGCAGGGGTGATCCTTGGGCCCCTACTCGTTCTTGTCTCTAATAATGAAATTATACACAGAAGCGACATGATGTCTTAATCCAATTCGCAGAAGATACAACAGTTTATTCGACCTGAAAAAATCTTTAAAAATAATCAATAACGTCACATTTTAAACTGGTTCACACTCAATAAGTTGACGCTAAGTGTCGACAAGACGCATTGCATAATATTTTCCATGGTGAAAACTCGGATTCTTATCACATTCAGGTCGAATTGAAAGGTTAATCATTTGTAAATGTAAGAGAAACAAAGTTTCTCTGTTTAGAAGTAGACCATAGACTTAATTGGAAAGATCTCGTCTCTTCGGTTGCCGGAAAATTATACAAAACATGTGACATCCTTTACAAAATTCGAAATTTGTTTATCATTCATTCCTGCAAATAATCTATCGTACTCTAGCTGTGTTCATCCCCGACTGTCTTATTGTTCAAACGTGTATGCTTCAACCTACAAAACAAATCTTAGACCTATCATTCGTAGTCATCATCGTGGCATTAGAACACATTCACATGCTAGCTGACTTGACCACACGTTGCCTCTCTTTAATTAATGCAATGTTCTCTCACAGTGTCCCACTATTAACTTTTTCACTGCACTGCTTGTGTACAGGACTTTGAATAGATTATTTTACATTGGTACAGATTTTTCCATGCGAAATAAACCTATGTATTATCTTCACAACAATAAGGATTTGCAAATTCACAGTAACTGGTCAACACAGTCCCAACTACTTTTGAAGTATATAGTAAAAGCTAAAATTTGGAATTCGATTGACCGAGATGAACGGACGAGTGGCAGTATAGGCACCTTCAAACGCAAACAAACATTAATCTTGTTCGAACCTGTACGTGCATAAATTCTCGAATTGTTATTTGCTTTCGCCGCTCTAACTTAATGTCATTTATTTTCACTATTCATCATGGAAATTTTAGGATTACTTTCATACAAAAATTTCGGCTCATAGATTCTAATTTCCTATTATTTCGTTCATGACGAAACCTGTTCGGTTATCAGACATACCTTGTATGATTCATTATTTTTTTTCCCATATTCATGTAAAATGCCATGGCAACTACGAGGTTAGTTTCAAAAATTGTGTTTCCGCATGCCAAACATTCTGTGACTAAATGTGATAAACTGCCTCATGTTGGACATTTTCTAATCTGTGTTCCTATTAAACGTGAGTCTAAACATAAAATTGTCATGACTGAGTAAATTTCTGTTGACCTTACTCTTCCTACCTATTTTTCTTGGACAAATAGTCCACTGTAATCTTTTTTATGACTTGACATACTCAACAATAAATCGCAGCGAATGATCTCCGACAATGTCCGTCGATTGGTGTGATGAAGAAGGAAAAGAAATAAACTCACTAATCTCTGTTATAAAATAGTCATGAAAATATCTAAGAAAAAAATGTTGTCTTCTGAACAGCTCGCGCTGACGACTATTTGGTGCACATCATCAGTGAATTCTTATATTTCGGTAACTTGTCAACCAGTCATCTTACCTTATTAAACTTTATATCCTTGAATCTTCTATTTAACAGTAGTATGCAAACTTCTCTAGAACGTGTCGGCGGTACATCCATATTGCAATCAATTTTTCATCAGGTCTATGGAGGCCAAATGTAGTGCGATATTCGAAGGGATCTTCCACGAGACAACCAACGTGTTGGTTGAAAAATCATTATATTTTTATTTACGAGCGGTTCGGGAATTGTAAAATAAATCAACGATCGTCTGTATATGATCCGTATTTATCTTGTTTTTTTGCGGTCGAATGTTGATTTCAACAAAACGCATTGCTTCATGTTGGCATTTCATGCTTTATGGAATTTTCATTTTTAAAGTCATTATAGGTAATGACAAAGCTATTATGTTATAATATTATGTAAGACCAGTTACGGATAGGGGAGGTCAAGATGATAGAGCATTACGAAAATCACAGATGTTGATTGCCCAAAACCTCCGTAGATGCAGGTATAACTTTTTTGTGCCTTTCATTCTTCAGTCCCAGTTTCTCGAATCGTTACGTTACCAGTTTTATTCGGTTTATCGAGATTGATCACTTCAAATTGAAGTCGTCTTCGCAAAAGCTCAAGGATTTATCAATAATTTTTTTCGCCGCGCATAGTGCATTTTAGAAATTTTAGTAACAACGTGTTTAGTGAAATATATTCGTATATGTACTGACTTTGGTCAAGGCCGCCCTAAAAGTGTAATCCTGATACGTAAAATCACCAAAAAGCCAGGCCACCTTAAAATCGTCAGCTGGAGTGCTGTGATTATTTTGTTCCAGTGATATCTGTCGTCTCTTCAGTGTATGTATGCCAGCAAACCATGGAGCACTGCCAGAGATGGGAGTAATTTTTGCTATCCTTCGGTAACTCATGCCCCGTGAAACATTTGCTCGGTTCCTGGTCTGTTTACTCTGGAAATATTTCTGAGACCAATCATTACCTAATAACGCTGCCTGCATTATTGTTTTCTATTTTTCAAACAAAAGGACTAGGAAAATAGCATTGTATCCCTACACATACTTTTTTTGTTCCGGCAGGTGAAAAGTCTACAATATTTGAAGAACAGATAGGTTTGAACGCGCACGAGAGATGTCACTGTTATACTAGAATATCAATTTATTAGTTGGACGAAACACTTTCAACATTACATGAAGATACTGCTCCGTTATTCCTTTATATTGTACAAACAATATTTAACGTATAGACCTAGTCACCTTGCAGGTATAGTGATAACCTAACCAACATCCTTCCATTGATTAGACTGTGGCTACGTTAGGTCTCATGAGTGTGTTAAACGATAATTATTGTCTGGGAAACTCACGAAAACATGAATAAATATTTGATTCACGATATTAGGTTGATATGAAATACGTATCGTGGAACCATCATTAGGTGGTGCATACCAATTCGTTGTCTGTTAAATAAATGTTTGGAGGAAGCCATAGGAGTCAAGCAAAAATTTAATAAAATAATCCATTAGCTCTACGTTCACTCAAGAGCTCCTAATTTGGAACCTGCCATACGTTTTAGATTTTTGATGGGCGACAAAACGGGCCGCCACATTGGTGAAATCAAATAATCTTTTAAACCTTATTTTTCAGTTGGGAAACCATACAAATGCGACATCTTCCCATTATCGACTGAATACTTCTCAATAACAGGTGCATGTCTCACAGACTTCAAATTTTCCCCACAGACTCATCCTTCAATTATTCTAATGGTTAGAATTTTTTCAAGAAATCAAAAATAACCGTACATTTAATGAGCCAAACTATCAGCGGTTATGGAAAGTTGTGATATATGTTGTCAATTGGTGTAGCTTAATGTAACCAACATTATAAAATGAATGTATTTTTTATAATATACTAGCTGGTGTCTGAGACTACATTTCATCTATCTATATGATGAAACCATTACAGGTAATCTGTATGTCAGTTTCGCATCTTCTAACATCGTCAGTGATGTTCGACGTTGTGTGTCACTGCAGAACCCAGACACTGCATTTCATCCTCGGTTTTCCTCCTTATCTAGTGGATGACGAAAACTTGGAATGTACATCACCGGCAGCAACTAAGCTCCATGACGCACATCCCATCTTACCGTGATTGCTAAGTCATGCACGTTTAGAGTTTTTTTCTAAGTTCATATGGTATCTACTACCAGAAAGATACTCTGAAAAAAAAGTGCAATCAACAATTTTTCACAGATAAACCAAACGTCAAAGTGAATGATTCTATTGCGTGCTTACTTTTTTTTGTGATTCTACATGATATTATAATTCACTAGCAATGTATAACTATCGAAATGTGTCTACTTCAAAAACAGGGATAGGGCATCTGTTGTCTCAGACAGAAGTACAAATTTTAAATGTGATGCAAACTCCCAGTGAAAAAAAAATTACTATTGATCCCATAGATTTCAATTTTATATGTACTAATGAACTTATTTCTGATCTCAATGTGACGATTAGTCAATATAATGATGACTTATGGGTCGCATCGAATAAGGCTAGGAATCCCAAAACATTCAAGAGTTAGTGTAGTAGTTTTCATATCAACCGAGAAGAGAATACAAATGTGTGCCCGCCCGAACAATTCAAAGAAATCAAAGGCAATCAATTCATGTACCGATAGATATTTATCAATGACCGACGGGCTGTGAGTTCGCCCGACCCAGGAGAGGTCTAGGGTGTCTACCCAAAATGACACTCTCCGGCTACTCAGTTGAGTGGGTCTAGGAGATAATATTTGAATAAAGGGTTTTCATACGTCTGCTACTAAGTGAAGGGAATTGAAACCACTGGTAACATTGAAAGAATTCGTAATATATTTTTGCTCAAGAAAACCTTGAGACTAGCTTCAAATTACTACCCACTCACAGATGACGCAGCCTATCTATATTATGCACAACTGTGTGCAGAGAAAAAGAACAGTAAAGACAGTTCAAATACATACATGTATACTAGCCTATAGCTCCGTTATTCCACGGTTGGTCGCTATCCTAATACATACATATGAGGATCAGCTATCCTTATACAATACATGAGGATCATTTAAAATAAAACAGCTCTAACCTTATTACAGGAGGCAAACACTCTGAACAACCGATTGGATGTAGTATCGAGTTATCAACACGTAGAAGTAGATATAGTGACAAAGTACGCGCTCACCCGGGTCAGTGACCTGCAGTGCTATGTTCCAAATGCCGGATGATGGTGCTCCTTCGCGACCGCGTCCAGCGGTGCGCGTCCAGCGATCCTGGGCTGTCGTCCGACTGACCCCCTGGGCGTCAAACTCGATGCACGTTGTAGATCTCGGCTGTTTTTCCTAAATGCTACTGTTTTTTCTAATGTAGTAATAGTATCGATGTTGGTGATGAAGTGATACTGTCCCAGTGCTATGGATCTTGGAGAGTCGTCGAATTCTAAGTGTCTACGCTAACGTTGAAAAGTCTTTTAACTTGTAGAGTCTATGGCATGGAGAGTTTGGGCTTAGCGGCAAAACTGGCGGGCTGTAGGACGAGTATGACGACGTGTCCCTCACATGGTTAGGCTGTGAATAATCTCTCGGTACTAGGTGACATCGCCATATATAGTCTAAAACGTGACGTCAGCGCCCACCACTTGCGGGGACAAAATCCCGGCTACTCCTCTTAAACAATGTTGCAGTTGTACTAGCAATAAGGCATATAAGTAACAAATAGGCTTAGGGCCAGCATCCTACCAATTATACGGCAACCAGCCTTAACGAAAGCGCATCATAACCTTACAATTATTACCCTCTGTTCTAAAACATCCTGCTGTTCAACATTGGAGAATCGGTTGCTTGACACGTAAGCCCCTTCCGCACGTAACAAAATGGCTTAGAACCAACCTCTCAACATTGCCTACATACGACATCTTAAATGAATGCAATCATTACTGTCTATTGTTATAGCCCCCAGCTATATGTCCTGCATGAACTCTTGCTGCGACTTCCTTGTTCGACAATGCCACTGTTTACCCAACAGTGGCAGCTTGCCTCAGCATTTCCCAGAGTGGCTGCTGCGACCTTGCCAGACAGACAAGGCCACTGTTTTCACAACAGCGGCAGCTTGCCTCAGCGTTCTCTCAGGGCAGCTGCTGTGACTCCCTTGTCAGACCCTGTCACTGTATCCGTATCTGCATCTGTATCTAGCACGCAGGATCCAGCCACACCTCCCCCTCGGACCTGGACTCGGACTGTTTGAGACAGCCCAGCGTGTGGGTGCTTGACAGATCAGACAGTGTGAAACGGCTCCACGGGTCAAACATCCAACTCTTTTCTCGAATGAGTGTGGCTGTTCGTGATGGAGCGGGGGCCAGCACAATCGATCTCGCTGTGCACATGTGAGCGGGCAGCAACATGAGGGGCAAGGGCGGGGTCATCCAGTCCGCGCCTCTCACCAGTCTCCGGGGCGACTCGTCCTACTGCATACACATCGACCCGACATTCATCAGTGGACACAAGTTTCAACAGTATCAAAGTGGACCTGGGAGGGTTGCAGGGTACAAAATCATTTAGTGGGTACAAATAAGGTCGGGCAGGCGGAGGGGATGGGGCAGGGAACGGTCTGGGTGTCCTGTGAGAAGAATGATAATTGGTGAAAAAGTCGTGTCAGGCCACCTGCGCCTCCTATAAAACTTCATTGCTAGGTAGCTAACGACAACTAATACCAACAGTATCGCCCCTAACGTCACGCTACCGATAGTGTATTTGTGGCGTTCTGTGTGAACGGACGTAAGCACATCGACTACATCCGCCGTGCTATTCATGGTTATTTGACATTTGAGAGTTCCCTCAGGATGCTGTCTAGTATTGGCATCGGCCCCAAAGTTGGCAGCCGGATGCGTGGAATGGGAATCGGGTCTAGTCTCTTGCTTGTCATGGTCACGAACTCATGACGCACAGTGGACACACTGAAAGATGATGCTATCAATGAACATGGGGTGTGCAATACATAAGCGCCCTTCAACTCTACATATTTTGATTCAAAACTCTTATCATGACAGTCCAGCGTTGCCCATTCCGGTCGGGGTATGAACAAATAACAAATCTGACCCATCTGTCGAGTTAGCACGCGGGTAAGGCTTATGCGCTCCATCCCACAATGAAGTTGTGAGATATTTAACAAGCTCTCTACTGAACAAGAAGGGTTTGCCTCTACACTCAGTTGTATTGTAGGTGACAATACATACTTGTCCTCCCACACCGTACACCTCCCCAGATCAAGATTCTCTACAAACGTCTTCCTGTCGCTCGTTATAGCTACGTTCTTGGCTAAGTTGCTAATCAAGTAAGTTTGGTTTGTGTCCGGATCTTCCACTGGAAACGTTGCTAGCGTGGCTAATGACATTTTTTTTAAACGAATGGTAGGATTAGAGCATGAGTCTCGTCCTCCATCATTGGTTTTAACTCAAGCGTCGACAGTACGTTTGTAAAGTTTCTCTCGGAAAAGGCTTACGAGAACGAATAGGCGTGTTTGAATAGGGCTATACCCTCATCCGCAAGCGCTCTTAATTGATCGTATCCCAGAATTTCTGACACTGCTCCCAACCTAAAAAGGGCAGCCTTATCATCGGTGTCCATGGACACTAGGAGAAGCTACTGAATACCTTCCCGAAGATTCATGACGCCATTTGTGACGGTTACAAACAGGTCCAACTCACTGAACTGTTGGTGGAACCTCTCGAGTACGGCCTGGGCTGCAGTGGCCTGATCAACAATTGTGGTAAGAGTGGCCTGGATATGATGGAAGTTTACGTTAATCTTTTGGATGAAAGTTATCCCACCCTGGTTCGCATCTGCGAAATGATCCCTCAAATCTTCATTGTCCGTCTCCGTTGCCAATCCCAGCACCGATTTTAACAGGTCACCGCTAATATTCAGCAAACCTCGTCTCTTCCTATCAACATTACTTGTTTCTTCCCACTGCGCTTACCGATCCTCCGTCTCTCCAGCTACACTACTCGACATAGACGTCAGCCTTATTTGTCCCTTGGTTGCATTTGCCATCTTGGCCTTAGCTCGACCCAACTTTTTCCGCCACTCTCGTTCCAACGCACATTGCAAAAAGGACTTGAGACGATGCAGCACCTCTTAGCCCGCGCGTGTCAGCAACACCCGGAAATGGTATGACATTGCATGGAATGCATCAAGGTCCGCCGCCTGATGGGCCTGGGTCATTGATAACAATCCCAACACGTCGACCAATCGTACGGCCCTTTCGAAAAGATCAGCTGCTGATCGTGCGACGAAAGATTTCGTGTGATACTCCACTCGCACGACCAACTGCCCTTGCACGAAATTCACAGTACCACCGGTCGAAACGATCACACCATTTCCTGGCACATGAACCACATCATCTGCCCCCTCAGTACTTCCCCGGCTTGGAGCGACGGGCGCCCCAAAAGGAAACAGCACCACAAGCAGCTGAGGCCTGAGTTGGAGGACCAACATTTCGCCAACAAACAGAAGAAACATTGTCTTAATTCTAACTTACACACTAGCCCGTAGATAACAAACGATATGGGTACATAAGAATTATTCTACAGATGTTGATTATATCTATTTACAAGACGGCCGTACAGGTTTCCTCAACGGAGTGAAACGTGTTCGTCGTCTGGAATTCGCTGTGAACGAGTAACAATTGGTTCACGTGCAAATGGAAGCCTATCCAGGGCTTTTGCTACCGGCACATCTACACCTACAGGGGTGTCCTGAGCTGCAAGAGATTTGGGAACAGATGTTCCCTCCTCCTCGCTGTCAACTCGTGCGGTTGGTTCGTCCAACTCTTCATACCCGTCTTCCTTGTAACCTCGACGAATTCGCTGCACGCGAGGTGGGTAACATGACAGAATATCATCTAAATGGACTTTGCGAATCTTATCTAAAATGACGTGTCGTAAGATGTAGTTGTACGGTGAATGTATGTTGGTGATCACAAACTGTCCTTCCCATCTGGGTGACAGCTTTGGATACTCGGATGATATTTTGCGTAGACTCTCTGGTTCAGAACTAGTTTTTCGCAATCTTTGGCACGCACGTTGTGTTTCTGTTGGTATTTGAGCAATTCCTGGTACATTCGATTTCTGACAAATGCATGAGCCATTTTGGCCTGTCTCTCGCGAATACCCGAGCCTTTGTAGCCTCAACCGGTTCTGGAGCGTCCCACAAAGCTACGTGTTTCCGGTCATAACCGAACAGAACATAATGAGGATTATCACCAATGGTGTTGTTAAACACGGTGTTAATGGCAATCATGACTTCGGGAAGAAACAAGTCCCATTCCGGAGAGAACTCTCCGCAATAAATAGGCAACAATTTTGCTATTGAGAAATTGCGATTTTCCACGGTCCCGTTTGCGGCTGCTCGATACAGGGTAATGTTCACCTTTTTGACGTGGAAATGTTCGCACAAGTGCCTCATCACCTTTCTCACGAACTCCAATGCAATATCGGATATAAATCGTGACGGGGTGTCGTAGTGTGCGAACAACTGTTCTCTAAGGGCAAGCGCAACGGTCTCAGATGATCTGTCAGGGATCGGCACTGTCACTAAGTATCGTGTGAAAAAATCGACAAATGTGAGAATGTACCTATTACCTGAACTAGTGATTGGGAGTGGTCTCATGATGTCCATTCCGACCTCTGCCCACGGTCTTTGTGGCGACGGGTAAGTTCGGACAAGGGTGCTCTGAGCAGGCAAATGATTGTACCTCTTACAGTCCCCGCAACATTTAATTATTTCAGTGGCCAAAGTGACCATGTTCTGGAAGTAGAAATGAGTCCGGAGATTAATTAGGGTTCTGCCCACCCCGAGATGTCCGAACTCGAATGAATCGTGGCGTAACAATACAGCTCTTTGGAATAATGTTTGTGGTACGACCACTGTCCAGCATGTGGCCTCTTCGCCACACCCTTGTACAGTGATACGTCGATGCAGAATATTGCTACTTAACATGTAGCTCTCCAAATCCTTTGGAGAGCCTGTATGTGTTGTGATGGGTGTTTCAGTAGTTAAGTGTGTAATGTATGTGGCTACCTGTGGGTCCTTTTTCTGCTCTTCAACCAATTCGTCTACCGCCCAGGCCAGTGTAGGAACTCATTCCTTTAGAATCTTTGGAAGAGTTTTACCTTCCTGTACGCTTGCGATGTGTGACGGCATTTCTTCGTGGTCTTCCTTATCGGCTATTTCTTTCAGATCTTCACCATCCTTCTCCAGTGCTAGAAGACTGTAAGGAGTGCGGGACAATGCGTCGGCTAGGTTCTTCATCTTGCCCTTCACATACACCACCTTTGGACTGTACTCCTGTGTCAATACCGCCCACCTGCCCAGCGCACCTTCTGAAAAAGCACTTTCTGAACAGAAACGACTGTGGACGATGATCTGTGTATATGGTGACGTCGTAGCCGTACACCAGGTAACGAAAAGTCTTGAGGGCCCATAGAACTGCTAGGGCTTCTCTCTTGGTAGTGGAATAACGACGTTCTGTCTCTGACAGAGATCTTGATGCGTTCGAGATTGGATGTAATTTACTGTTCAAATCGGGCTGCATCAATACAGCTCCCAGTCTGACATTTGACGCATCGGTAAACATGTAAAATGGTACGGAAAAATTTGGGAAACTGAGCACCGGTGTCTTCATCAAACATTCTATAAACATTAGCATGAATTCCTGCTGTTTGGCCTTCCATACGAATGGTTGATCCTTTTGTAGCAATTTGTTTAACGGGTCTGCAATACGTTAGAACTCTGACACGAAACTCCTGAAGTAACTCAGCAGCCCGAGGAATGACTTGGTCTGCGTTCGTGGGAGTTGGATAGATCCTGATGGCGTCCAGGTGATCCGGATGCATCTGAATCCCTTCGGGACTTACAAGATGTCCCAAGAATTTGATCCTCCTTTTAAAAAACTCGCATTTGCTTAGCTTCACACGCAGGGATGCTGCGCACAATTTTTGCAGCACTTTCTCGATGGATATCTAATGAGCGTCGGTAGTTGGTGACGCTATGATTGTGTCGTCTAGATACGCTAGAGCGTGAATACCACGCGCTTCTCCGAGTACTAGAGCGATACATTTTGAAAAAAATTGATAGGCAAATTTGAGGCCAAAGGGCATTACCCGGGAATGGTAGTGCCCTTTTCGAGTAGTGAGAACGGTCTTTTCTTGGTCCTGCTCGGCCACCGGCATCTGCCAGAAAGCACTTTCCAGGTCGACCGATGATAAAAACTCGGCGTTCGACAAGGACTGCAGCAATTCTGGCATCCTCGAAAGTGGGTGGCACGATCCAGAAACGAATAACCGGTTTAATGGCAGAAATCAATACAAACGCGTGGTGTTCCGTCCTTCTTCCTGACAATAATCATCGGGGAATACCATGCACTGTCCTTGGAATCGATAACTCCCCGGTCCAGCATGTCGTCAATCAAGCCGTTCAACTCGGCTAGTTGTGAATGTGGTAGCGGATATTGTCGTTGATTCACAATTCCAGCTTCCGGATCAGTGGGTATCTTGCATTCCATAACACTGGTCCTTCCTAATGGTTCTCCACTCTTCGCGACGACGTCGCGATATTTGTTGAGAAGTCGGGTGATTTTAATTCGAAGTGGTGGATCAGCTGGAGTATCCACTTCGTCTTCCACTATGGGTGGCAGCCCTTTTACTCCGAGTAGCTCGACCTTCCATGGTGTATTTGTACTTTGATGAATCTTATTTGCGTCCTCGATGCACGTTCCTAGAGTCCATCCGGTAGAGTTATATTTTAAATCTCTCAACGAAGTCAATACGGCTAGTCGCATTCCTTTGGGGCACCTTCAAGCTCATAGGAGAGGCATTTAGCAATAGCAGCAGTACTGATCCTTTTTTAATTTTTATCAGAGACTCGGACACCAGCAGACCAGAGTCCGCTGAACCGCGATGAACTGTGTACTCACCGTCTGGAATTTTTGTGTGGACGCGAACTAATCGCTGTTCGAGCCGTCCAATCTCAAAAGTGTCCGCGACATGCACAACAAGCTCTGTCTTTGTTTTGTTTGGAGTATTGGGAGTAACTGTAGAGTCAATGCGAATAAAATTATTGTTTTCTGCTATGGTGTTGGTGTTGTATGTTAACTGGGATTGATTCAAGTCACTAATGGGGATGTTATATGATTGTGGTTAATTTCTATTGTTAAGAGTTTGTTAGAAAAATCGATTTTTGCGCAATGTTGTCCAATAAGTCCGTACCAATCAGTAGCTCATAAGAAGCTGTATGGCATTTATCAATTACGACCACCTGATGGGTGAAAGATACTTGGTTTTTTGCTTGAGGGGCTGGATTGGACGAGCCACTCGCTTTTGAGTTACACACATTTGGATTTACTGAAATTTGAATGTTTCGTGTACCCAACACGGGTATGGCTTGTCCGTTAAAGTCAGTTAGTCGGGCACCCCATGTTGTCAATGACCTAGACACATCCTCAAGCACTCCAACCTTAATGATTATCTTACCGGTTTCCGTATCTAACAAACCACGCACACGTCGACCATTTACCACCACGGTGACCATTGGAATCCGGATTTCTTTTTCCGAATTCGAAGAGCTGTACACAGCTTGGTTATCTACCACCAACAGACGGTGACTTCTACTCTCCAAACCGTTACCACCTTGCTGTTGTAACACACAACACTGACCACACCACTCACCAGTCACAGTCTCACTCGCATCCCTGGGGCTGTCGAGCCCTGCAACTGACAGAGGGTTCTCCGGATCATTCAGAGGCTTAACCGTTGACGTACCATGTAACGAGGTGATCAGTCCCGCTACGGTACCCTGGGAAGAATACGCTGAATGTTGCTCTCTCATTTTGAAGAGGCAATTAGCTTCCATCGAACTAAAAGATACATCAGGGGTAGTGAAGGCTAGCTTGGCCTCCCTTGTGCCGGACCTCCCTGATAAGGAGCCTGTCTCGGACCTCTTACTGGGTTTAGTTTATTTTTAACGGAACATCTCATCGCAAAATGCCCCTACCTGCCACAGCTGAAACACTCCACGTGTTGATTTGGAGCATTTCGGCAGTCGGCTAGGGTACGTCCCGTGCCTTTGCACTTGATACATCTCCTTTCCGAAAATCCCACCTGATTCGCTTCATAGCCTTCTTCTGGCTCTCCCTCATACAGGACTATCTCAACACACGGGTTCTCCGTGTCTTGACTAGTTGTATCTCCACCAACCATATTTACTGAGGAGGACCTCGCTCCTGAACCTCTTTGAGGGTATCCTCTACCACGAGACATACCTCTACTGTTTACACCACCACCACCACCACCACCACCACCACCACCACAACAACAACCACCAGACCGTGGAGGAAACATACGGCGACCTGGGTTGTAAACTATATTATCTCGACCCGGCCTGTCCTGCAGGTAACTCCCTGGACCTTGCAGGATTGCATTTATTCCCATAACAGCCATCGTCTCTCCAGTCATCTCATCCTTAGAGTTATTCAATGTTTGTCTCAAAACCTCCTGGACGCTAAAAGTACGGAACGCCACCTGACTATTTTCGTACGCGTCCGTCCGTCCCGGCATCGCGCCTACCTTGTCCAATACATTTTCCATCAAGGTTATAGTCGTGTGGTAGCTGCAGTGGCGTCACGCATAGTCTTATTATACACAGACTCAGTCAATCGTGGCGCCAGCAAAAGTACGTACAACGCATCAACGGGAACTTTCTTTCCTGAGCCTGGTCCGCTTCGACATCAAATTTGGTCGCCCATAACATAAGTCTACAAAAAAAAAATATTGCTTCAAATAAGCGGGCATGATTCCGCGCTGTGGCTTCGTTTACAGGGATTACGTTAACTGACAACACCTCTTGTGCTACAGCTCGCAAAGACAGTTGAGTTGACGTTTCATATGTCTTCAGAAACTCAGTTTGTAACGTTTCGGAATTATATTTTGGGACTTCCAGGAGTTCGGCCAAGGTATCAAATTTTAACAGAGGGTCCCTCGCATCCCACACTGAGGGATGCAGGTTCAGTCTGAATTGTTCATTGATCTTTGCCGACTCCGTAATCCCATTCGATCCACAAAAGGTCTTTACCGCTCTTATGTAACACTCTATGGAGGGCCCTGCGTACCATGCTGTGTGGTCGCTTTCCCTCCGTCGTCTTGTGAAGCGGGGTATCTTATCCCCTTGAATCAAGTTTATCTGGGGTGGAACCGGAACCGCCATCGCGTCCACTCGTTCCAACAATTCACTCTGCCAATTTTCACTCACACGTCTCAAACGAACAGTCTGTCCACCACGTCGGCTATCTCTAAGCCTACTCGATACTCGAGTGTTGTCTTGTAACTGTTCCAAGCTATCACGTACCAACTGATGCCTATTTAATAGAGACTCATACGATTCACTCAATCGTCGTGAATCTTCCATAAACTATCAATCGTTTTTATGTTTGCCACATATTTGATAAAATTTTAATGACACCATTCACCATTTAACTATCTATTAATCTTTTAGTATATATTTCACACTTCACTTTAATGTCTTGTCTAAATATATTCACACTTCACTTAAATGTCTTTGCTGAAAAGAAAATGCATTAAGCAGCGGCAAAGCAAACGCGCTACCGGCGAAAGCTGCCGGTCCTGCTGGCGAGTCTTTGGTTCCGCTAGCTTTCTCACCTTATACGTGTCTACCGCCAGTGCAGCTCTCCGTATTTCATTTAAAGTGCACGATCTCATCTGAGTTTGGTTGTTCTTTAACAAAATCACACGTCCTGCAGCCACCAGTCACCAAGCCCTCCTTCTCTCTTCTTTCAGCCTTATACAAAATGTTCACCTCCACTTGCCAAGAGTGAGAGAGAGAGACTGGTCCGTCCCTGAGCCTGCACTGGTTGCACCCATGCATGAGCTATCTACACTACACCACCTGATGCAATAGTTATGCATACCCATGCCTACACACCGACACATGGACGCAGCGCTTTTGGGAAATGATGGAAACAGTGGAACAGAGAATCACACTCTGATATACTTGTGACTTGTGAGCTATATTACTTCCTCACTCGGGGCACCAAAATGTGTGCCCGCCCAATCAATTCAAAGAAATCAAAGGCAATCAAATCATGTACCGATAGATACTTAATAATGACCGACGGGCTGTGAGGTCGCCCGACCCAGGAGGGGTCTAGGGTGTCTACCCAAAATGACACTCTCCAGCTACTCAGTTGAGTGGGTCTAGGAGATAATATTTGAATAAAGGGTGTTCATACGTCTGCTACTATGTGAAGGGAATTGAAACCACTGGGAACATTGAAAGAATTCGTAATATATTTATGCTCAAGAAAACCTTGAGACTAGCTTCAAATTACTACCCGCTCACAGATGACGCAGCCTATCTATACTATGCACAACTGTGTGCAGAGAAAAAGAACAGTAAAGACAGTTCAAATACATACATGTGCACTAGCCTATGGCTCCATTATACCACGATTGATCGCTATTCTAATACATACACATGAGGATCAGCTATCCTAATACAATACATGAGGATAACTTTAAAAAAAAAAATCTAACCTAATTACAGGAGGCAAACCCTCTGAACAACTGATTGGATGTAGTATCGAGTTATGAACACGTAGATGTAGATATAGTGACAAAGTACGTGCTCACCCGGGTCAGTGATCTGCAGTGCTATGTTCCAAATGCCGGATGATGGTGCTCCTCCGCGACCGCGTCCAGCGGTGCGCCTCTAGCGATCCTGGGCTGTCGTCCGACTGACCCCCTGGGCGTCAAACTCGATGCACGTTGTAGATCTCGACTGTCTTCCCTAAATGCTACTGTTTTTTCTTATGTAGTAATAGTATTAAAAACGGCGATGAAGTGATACTGTCCAAGTGCTTTGGATCTTGAAGAGTCGTCGAATTATAAGTGCCTACGCTAACGTTGCAAAGTCGTCTAACTTGTAGAGTCTATGGCATGGAGAGTTTGGTCTTAGCGGTGAAACTGGCGGGCTGTAGGACGAGTATGACGACTTGTCCTTTACATGTTTAGGTTGTAAATAATCTCTCGTTACTTGGTGACATCGCCTTATATAGTCTAAAACGTGACGTCAGCGCCCACCACTCGCTGGGACAAAATCTCGGCTACTCCTCTTAAACAATGTCGCAGTCATACCAGCAATAAGGTATATAAGTAACAAATAGGCTTAGGGCCAGCATCCTACCAATTACACGGCAACCAGCCTTAACGAAAGCGCAATATAACCTTACAATTAATACCCTATGTTCTAAAACATCCTGCAGTTCAACATTGGAGAATCGGTTGCTGGAGCACGCAGGCCCCTTCCGCACGTAACAAAATGACTTAGAACCAACCCCTCAACATTGCCTACATACGACATCTTAAATGAATGCAAGCATTACTGTCTATTGTTATAACCCCTCCTGTATGTCCTGCATGAACTCTTTCTGCGACTTCCTTGTCCGATAATGCAACTGTTTACCTAACAGCGGCAGCTTGCCTGAGCATTTCCCAGAGCGGCTGCTGCGACCTAGCAAGACAGACAAGGCCACTGTTTACACAACAGCGGCAGCTTGCCTCAGCGTTCTCTCAGAGCCGCTGCATCTGTATGCAGTGGCTCTGTCACTGTATCCGTATCTGCATCTGTATCTATCACGCAGGATCCAGCCACATACAGTCCTAAAAAAACTCAGGTCATCAATAGGTTACCACCCACCGACCAAAAACTAGCGGTGCGTGATCGATCCATAAGAGGGACCACCAGGCCAATCTTCACAAGGCTGTCAGCGATATCGTAGATGACAACTTGATGAGCTGGTCTAATCGCTACCAAATTTTCAAATATGCTTACAGGCTTTTTGCCGTGGGCATCCGAATTGCCAGCAGCTAATGCCTCCTATTGTCATCAATGTTACCTAACTTTGTTTGCGGGACTCTTCTCATATAATCAGGCGACGAGAATCAAAAGGTTCAGCTCGTCTACCATTTGATCTGATAATCTGAACTGCATTGTATTGCTACTAGAAAATTTGGACGCAACTGACTTAAATTTCTACGAGCCTCGTGTTACATATGAGAAATGCAAGAGTGATCAAAGTCTCTCATGCCGAAATAATGAGCACCACACATATCGATTCAAGAATCACACACCGGACATCCTGCCTGATTGTTCTGAGTTTTATAAGGGCAATGTAGGGGAATGGGCCAAGATATATAGCTGTAAAACTGACCAAGGGACGCACTTTTTTGCGGGATATTGTGATGTACGTCGTCTGCCTCTTGATGGCTCGTATCCCGCAACTCTCTACTGCTCAGACATCCATGTTACGAGAATTATTTGAGCCGAAAATTAAACAAGAGACAGCCTATGGCTTCATGGGCGCTCTAACCTCTACACCCGGACGGCATAAAATGATGGACAACCTGTCAGTTCATGATCCCAGCATGGAACACAAGTCTTAGTCCTGGCCTGTACTATACTGTGAGATTTCATCAACATCCTCGCTGCACCACGGTGGAGGTAAGTGTTGAATTTGATCCCATCATAATAGGTTGTAGTAGTTAACCGTATGTATGAGCGCGGTATACGCTGAGTGGGATTAAGATCATCCACCTCAGCAAGAATCGAACCCAGGACGGCAGCATCCCTGTCGATTTAATGACGTCTTAGTGTAGTGGGTTTTGCACCCAGATAGCCATGCACTATGTCGAGTTTGATTCTTGTTGAAGTGGGGGGTATTAACAGTGACCAAAACCAGTTCTTTGCTCCTACAATATTATTGTAATAGATAGTATTATGGATAACACTTTGATAATAGCGTTTAACAGTAAGCGGATACCAGTTACTGACTGTACTATAATGAAATGCAACTATGCCGAAATATATTGCGATTGAAGAGAAAATCTCCAATAATCAGACTCGTTTAAACATTTTACCTTTTCCCTTTCAGATCATGTATTTTATCAGACCGTTCAAAAAGACTTTCAAGGCCGAACCCTTGGAAAAATGTCCAATCAATTACTTAGATTGACTTTTAGTCAGTCTATTTTCGTGACAGCAGATTCTATTATTTTGGGAAATATATTGAAGCTCGAATTATTTCGTCAAGAGCCAAGGGAATTGAACTGTTCAAAAGTATCAAACCTAGTCGACTTTCTATCATTAAAATGGTTGGCTTTTATTCGAACTACAGTATTGATCTTTGAGCCGGTATTATGGTCTTTTTTACGATGATGCAGTGCAGAACCCGACCTCACTTTCCTTTCCTCTAATCTAATTTGTTCAGTTCACAATAATGATTAATATCACATTAGTTTGGCTGTCGAGTGTTTTGATATTATATAATTTCATCAGATTCGAATGTACATTCCCCACTACTTGAAAAATTCAAAGCCATTCGGTTTTAAAACAGCATCATATATTGTCACACAGTTGCTTAGGATGACAGCGTCGAAATTCCTTCCATGTTTCGAAACCTAATCTCAGCACCTGGAGAACTAGTGTTACTGAGTGGAGGGAGCATTGCATTCATTACTCCAATTAGAGAACAGAACAGGTAATGGACTCATTTCTCTCGCTGTTAATAACAGCCCGTCGAGTTAGATGGTTTGCTCGCACGCTATCACGAGAATTAAACAGACCATTTCAGGTCAATTAAAATTTCGAGGGATTAAAAATAGGAATTTCAATGAACCTGTGTAACCATTGCTGTGAAATTGTGAATTGGACAACTCATTATTTGTCAATAGAGTGCACAAACAATTCAGGATGTTTCTAAATAACTTGATGTTTTCTTCGACCAGACACAACATGGCAGAGTATATGGACTAATGTGCAGCATTGCACTTATCTCGCTGTATGTGTCCATAAAATACAGATCATTATCACTATATTGGCAGAAGAAGGGTGTACTCTATGGCAAAGCACATTATGAATGGTTTGCAATCTTTCAGATGTATGAAATGTGGCAATTCACTCGTTTACAGTGAGCAACATTATTTTACATTCTTCGTTTACTGGAACAATGGGATTTTCATACATGTTCTAATTGTCTGAACGCACGTCTAATGCATCTGCTAATATAAACAATTGCTCTTAAAAATGTTTGCATTCCGACAATAATTTTACTATAATATAAAAAAACAGTGAATAGCTACTGAATGATCAGTAATGATCAAATTACGTGTTTCGGCGTCCAAGTTTTATTATTTATAAGTTTGTCCGCGGAACAATAAGGAAAACGATGAGTCATCTTCGGTGTTTCTAAATGACTGTTTCGCGATTAATACCAAAATGCTTACCGTATGTTGATTGGACATCAAATGCAATATTTTTCATCGGAGGAGGTCATGTGACTGTATCCACGATTGCCTGGACAAAGGTCGCATTAATAGACATCTAACGCCGTATGCATAGGTGTTGTTCGAGTGAGTTGGCCCGCCCGCTTGGACACGAACTGCCTGTAGTTTGTTAAGACAATGAAAATTGGATTGCGAGGGAAGAAGATCGCTCCAACCACGCTACAATATTGTAGAGGCTCCTTTTCAGCAAAAATAATAAAGCAACTTTGCGTAAACGATACGTGAATAGTGCATAACTTTCTCTACGTCATCAGTTGCTTGTAGCTACATTCGATAACGCTCTCATACGTAAAAATTTACTTTTCTATCCATCACAACGATACAACATTTACTATGTTGTATCGTTCAATATATAGGTAATTAAGTTAGGTTTGCTTGGGCCAGGTTGGCCAAGGTCACTGAGGCGACTCAACTTGTGTTCGGCGCCTCGACGTGATCGAAAGATTGGTTCCCATGAATATGACATCCACTTGCGTTTAGGTAGAATTCCCAAAAGAAATTACCAACGTCGATAGCTTGCAAACCAATTGTTGATTGGGATTAGCGATCAATAAAAGAAAATCGTCGTTTGTTACAGTAGGTCCATCAGAAGTGTGATAACAGAATAGAAAGCAGTTTTTACAAAATCGGTTTCGTGGGTAGCTGTAAAAAATGTGCCCAGAACAGAGAGCGACCCACCCTATATTCTGAATGCCCAAAATGAATATTACAAAGAAATAATCAATTAATATTTAGTATCAGTCTCCCCTAGCGCACGAGTCATTGAAGTTTTTATGACAGGACAATCTGTATACTTCGACTGAAGTAAATAAAACAATTCTTTGAAGATTAGCGTGCAAAATTTGGGCAGACATCCGCTTACTGCATGTAAATAATTGAGGCAGCAGACCTCATGGTGGACGCATCATAAACAATGGTAAAGATGAGGCCTCATACATTTCTATGTGAGATGATAATCTTTTGTTTCTTGGTAGTCCCAATTTGTCGAACGGGAGGGTTTTCAATTCTACAAAGTGTTCTGGTGGTAGCGAATCAGAGAATAAATCTTGTCATAACATTTTTGTTCTTCTATTATTCATGGTATAGAGTGAATCTGTTGGAATGTAAGTTAAAACCACAGAAAACTTACAATCATCATATTTCACACCAGGTAAATACTAAACGAGGGTGAACTTATGTCTTTTATCATGGAAAACCTGCATGGCACAACAACTCTGCTTCGAAATGAGTTTCCAAATTTATGTCGACAAAATGTCCTGATCTACGGAGGTAGCTCGCGACTGCTCGCCTATTTTTGTCTTTGCATGGAGAGACGTTGGACAGATCCACAACACATTCTTCGAGGGAGAGAGAGGTTATACTTGTTATTTCATTGCACCGATGGTAATGTTTGGAAATGCACCATATAAGGATGGTCGGACGCAGGTGCCCCCAAGAAGTGAACTACATTTCGCGCCATCGAAATTCTGTTTACAATTTATATCAGAAGAATTGGGTCTATTTAATAAGATGGCAGTCATTTAAAGCGTCAAAACAGTCTAATATATTTTCTGGATCTTGTTAATGAGAAACCATCTGAAGAAATGCGCACGATTGACTATCGTTTTGAAGGTCATTTTGCCCTTCTGCATGTTTGGACACGTTCTGGTACTCATACTACGTACTACTGCGTTCGTATAAGCCTGTGCTGAACGCCCTCCGGCTCTCTTGTGGTATTTTTTGCAGACTTCCTTCTGTTTTTTAATTGTGCGAGCTGTATTAAGTGTAAATTGCCTGAAAAATCACTTGCAAATTAGTGTGAGAGCAGATACTGATAAGTGATAATACGGGTAAATACGCGCGCGCGTGCGGAAAGAGAGTACGATAGATTCCCACGAACGACGTCTGAGGATGCCGCCTTGCCTAGAGGTCTGCTCGGTCTGCTAAACCAGGACGAGCAAGCAGGTCTTCAGGGACGTCAAGGAGCATGACACGGGGAATCTCGTCTGCCGCTTCTGCGAGATGGTAGACAGGATCGAACAGGTCTTGGAGACCTTCCAGGGCCTGAGGAAGAGGGATGACGACGACGGCGGTGAGGACGGGATCTTATCAGCAAAGGTCTTTGTCCTCGAGGAGCAGCTGCGAACTGTCGTTAGGAAGTGTGTGGCGATGCAAGATGAGATCGGGAGGACCTGTGAGTCGGTGACGGAGGTGAGAGCTGAGATGGATAAGGTCCAATATTTTTCACTGCAAGCCTCAGTACAAACTTACGTTTCGATATAGAAGGCTACAAAGGGCCTGGCAGAACAGACGAGGAAGCAAGTGAAGGTTAACGAGTTGATAGTCCATTTTTTTTTTGTGTTGGATGGAGAGACCGGGTTGAACCCGGGTTGAACCCAGTTCGATCACTGAGAAGCCTTGGTGGTTTTGCTCTGTCGTCCTACTAAGACGTCCTGGGTAAGAGTCTGCAACGGCAGCCCGCATCCACCCATAAACCCATATCAGGGCTACCGGTGCCGGAGGTGAGCTCGCAACTCGGTTCCACCCCTGAACCCATACCCGGGGTATCTACTTCTCTTCAGGCCAGGAGGTCATCGGCTGCCGGAAACCGAAAACCGTGACTAAGACGATACCTCGAACAGGAGACTGTTACACTAAGTCTTTGAGCTCGGTATCGGCGGCAACGAACCTCGCTGGCTACGCTCCTGGCTAACAGGTGCAAGCAAAGAGTCTGCATCGGCCAGGTTATGTCCGATTGGGCCCCTGTAACTTTTTGGGTGCCTCGAGGCAGCGTCTGGGTTCTATCCTCTTCCTCATTTATGTAAACGACTTGAATGCGAGGCTTCTGTCCAAGGTATCGAAATTTGCCGACGACACGAAGCTCTGCATTGCAGCATGGAGGGAGAGAGACAGAGTTGAGATTCGGAAAGGTCTCGAAAAACTCTTCCAATGTTCGGAAGCTTGGCAGATGCCCTTCAAGGTTGCAAAATGTACAGTTATCCACATGGGGTGTCACAGTGCCAAATTCAACCACACGATTGCAGGAAGCAATCTTGCAACTGTTTACCGGGAGAGAGACTTGGGCGTCTTAATCTCGGAAGATTTGAAATGCGACGCTCAGGTCGAAGAAAGTTACAAGATTGCTTACAGTAACCTTGGTTCTATCTCACAAATCTTTCTCTGCACACGAATGACATAGTTTTTCCGTGTACATGTGTCTCGTCCGTCTCTAGCTCGAGCATGCAGTCCAATTCTTTTCTTTATACATGAAGGAGGGACATAACCAAACTGGAGCAAATCCAGCATCGTGTAACTAAGCTCATCCCGGAGCTACGCCACCACAGCTACGAGGATAGGCCTAAAGTGCTTGGCCTAATCACCCTCGAGCACCGAAAGCTGAGGGGACAGCTCATTGAAACCTTCAAATATTTGAAAGGCTTCAACAACGTGAGCCCTGTCGGCCACTTCGATCGAGATCACAACATTCATGTCAGGAACATCGGGGCGAAAACTGTGGAAAAACGTTTTGCTAAGAATACAGCGACACACTTTTTCCCCGATCGAAATCTCACGGATTCGGAACAACTTACCGGCTGCGGTAGTTGGCTCATAATCCGTGATTGCGTTCAAAAACGCACTTGAGAACGACACGAGTTTCCCAGGAGCTGGCGAGACTGTAATTATAAGACATAGAGAAGGAGCATGACACGGCTCTCTTCTCAATTCAAGTTGTTATTACTAATAATTTCGTTGTTAGTAACATTAATAGCATGTCGCTGGTAATGCTAATTGTCCATTATTACTCATATTTTCATTATAAGTAACAATTTAATTATTACTATTGCTAACCAACTCGAGCGACTGAAGAACTCTATATCAAAAAGGAACAGTTTCTACAATTAACATTGCACTCATAGACTGACTGATAATACTGTATATCGGTTCGATATTTTCGCCAGTATATACCGGGTAAGAGGTGTTGCGGCGCCCCACATCCACCCCTAAACCCACGTCAGGGCCGCCGGTACTGGGAGTGAGCCCGTAACGGTACTCGTAATCACCCATCCCGCTAGCCTGTGAGGCTACCTGCTGCACTAAAAACGGGACCAGCAGATGAGGGGCCATGGTATCCTGAGATGCGAGCCTGCTCAACTCGATGCATTGGTAAATACTCAAAGGGATACCATATTATTTTTTTTCTTGTGTGGTATGATTGAGAAAGCGAGAGACCGGAAAGAAGGAAGTTATGGAAGATGAAAATGGCCAGTTGTTGTTGGAAAGTGGTGATGTACGGAAGAGTTGGGCCGAGTATTTTGATGCGTTGATGAGTTTGATGTCGAGGATGACAGAGAGGCTGACATTGTTGCTGTGGGTGGTGGTGCTCGGATGCCGGTTTGGGGAGAAAGACTTGTGTCGGACATTACCAGGGAATAGGTGCAGGAGGCAGTGAAGGTAATGAAAGCAGGGAAAGCCCCTGGCTTAGATGACGTTGCGACCGAGTGCCTGACGAAGGGTGGAGTAACGAATGTCGGATGGTTGGTGAGGTTACGGAACTTGTGTTTTGTGGCAGGCTTGTTACCGATTGAGTGGCGCAGTGCCTGCATTGTTCCGCTATGTAGGGCAAATGAAATAAAAATGAATGCTGCAACTCGAGAGGTATCAGTCTGTTATGTGTGATTGTTAAGTTGTAATGAAGGGTTGCTGATCAAAAAGATTAGAGACTGTACGGACTACGCAATTGGAGAGGAACAGTGTAGCTTTAGGAGTGGTAGAGGGTGTGCCGATAAATTTTGCAGTGAGACAGGTCTGTGAAAAGTACCATGCCAAAGAAAAGGATGTGTTCTGGGCCTTCAGGTTTCTGGAGAAGGCATACGACAGGATTGACAGGGAAGCGCTGTGGAGGATGTTGCGTTTGTATGGAATGGGCGTACATCTGTTGAAAGCGGTGAAGTGTTTCTATGTTGGAAGCCGAGTATGTGCCAGAGTGGGAAGCGAGATGAGTCATTGGTTCACAGTGAAAGTGAGACTGAGATGAGGCTGCATGATGTCTCCCTGGCTGTTCAACCTCTATACAGATGGAGTGGTCAGGGAAGTAAACGCGAGTGTGCTGGGTCGGGGCATGGAACTGTCGGAAGCCAATGGACGGAGTTGGCAGTTGAGCCAGTTACTATTTGCTGATGATACGGCTCTTGTTGCGGATTCAGAGGAGAAACTATGTAGGCTAGTGTCTGAGTTTGGTAGAGTGTGTGAAAAGAGGAAGCTTCGAGTGAACGTGGGTAAGAGTAAAGTAATGAGATGCTCAAGGACAGTCGATGCGAGCAAAATTAGGGTCCCCTGAATGGAGAGCTCTTGGAGGAAGTTCAGTGTTTTGAGTATCTGGGCTCCCATGTGGAGATAACTGAACTAGTGAGAACCGAAGTGAAAGCGCCAGTGAAGGAGGGGTGTAAAGTGTTGGGTGCACTGAAGAGTGTAATGAGCTGTAGGACGTTGGGGATGGAAGCAAAGAGAGCGCTGTATGAGGGTGTTGTTGTCCCAACTGTGCTTTATGGAGCTGAGACTTGGTGGGTGAGAGCAGAGGAGAGAAGAAGGTTGAATGTTTTCGAGATGAAATGTCTGAGGAGCATGGCTGGAGTAACGCTGAGAGACCGGATCACCAACGACGTGGTTCGAATCAGAACCGGATGGTGAAGAAGTTGGAGGACAGAATAGATTCGCGTGTTCTGAGATGTTTCGGGCACACGCAGGGGATGGATGAAGGGAGATTGGTGAAAAGGGTGATGAATGAGGAGGCGAGTGGTTGCAGGCCTAGAGGTAGACCGAAGTTTGGGTAGATGGATGGGGTGAAGCAGGCATTACGAAGAAGAAATATGAATGTGGGGGTAGCGAGAGAACGTGCAATGAACAGGCGTGAGTGGAGAATGGTTAATTTTGACGCTGCTCTGATGTGCTTTCCCTTCAATGGCATCCCGCTGTTGGGATAGTCGTGGGTGGGGGGGTTGGGTGGCCTGGCCATTAGGACGCTTTGGGGGCAAACCAGTGGAAACTGTCAAGTCCTGCTGCTGACACCAGATTCTCGGACTGCACTCGTGACCCAGAGTGTATGTTGCGGGGGTACCGGCTGGACCCTTTGGCACAAAAGGGCTAAGCTATGTAAGTGTGAGCGTATGAGGGTGTGAGGTGAGCCTTGCCGTTGGCCACCCCTCTTTCTGGGGAATGCGGCCTAGTGTCTGTATCTGTATCTATATTTGATACGATTACCACTTACTGTCTACTAGGTGAATCTGTCTAAGACACAGCGACTACCGGTGAGCCGCAACGGCAGCATTCGCCGCCACACCATATACGAAAATCGAATCCTCATCAATATGAGAGCTTTGCTCAACTCCACGGTAAGGCGTAATTTCGACGTATATCATCTATTGTTGAGACAATTCGTATCTTCCTATTGAAGAACTTTGCCGACACGATGGTATTTTTTTCTTTGGCAGTTTCTGCCCTCCCAGTCGGGAGAGAAAAAGAGAGGAGAAAACTGGGTATTGATAAACCATTTACGAACTACCTATTGCCTATAATTGTTGGTCGGCGACTCAGGCTTGCCGAAGAGCCGCAACGGCAGCTTTCGCTTCCACATCCTAAGGTATACGATGATTGTACCCGCACGAAGAGGAGAGCAATTGATCAACTCTCATGGTACGGTCTAGATTCAACATACACCATTTATTGAGTCAGTAAGTATCTTCCTACGAAGGGACCTTGCCGACACAATTGTAGACTGTATTTTCTTCTCCTCTTCCCTCACTGCGTTGCAAAAGAGAAAGAAAACGAGAAAAGACAGCTAACAGTTGCGAACTACCTTATGGGGAGGGTGAAACTCTACCGGCGACTCAGCGAGGTGAACGGCAGCATTCACCTCCACTCCTATGGTATACGAAAATCAAACCGCACCAAGAGGAGAGTAATTGCCCAACTCTACGGTACGGCGTAGATTCGATGTATATCATTCATTGTTTAGTCAGTAAGTATCTTCCTATGGAAAGACCTTGCCAACACGATTTTATTTTTCCTTTTTTTTCTGCCCTCTCTATCACGAGAGGAAAAATGAAGGACAGAAATGGGGGAAGTCAGACACCAAGTATAAACTACCTAGTGCGATTGAAAGTTTGCCGGCAACTCAGCGGCGCTTGCCGAGGAGTTGCAACTGCAGCTTTCACCGTCACACCCCATGGTACACGAAAACCGAACCCGCAATGAGAGGAGAACAATTGCTTAACGCTACGGTATGGCGCCGATTCGACGTTTATCATCCATTGACGAGCCAGCGAGTATCTTCCTACAAAAGGTCCTTGTGTACAAAGGGTCCTTGTCACCGGTTAAGTCTGCCTGCGACTTAGCGGCGCCTGCCAATGAGCCGCAACGGCAGTATTGACCCCCACACCTTTTGGAATACGAAAATCAAATCCGCGCCAAGAGGAGAGCGAGTTCTCAAATCAATGGTACGGCGTAAATTCGACGGGTATCATCCATCTGTCAAGTCAGTGAGTACTTTCCTACGGAGGGACACTGTCGATACGATGGTACTCTCTTCTTCTCCTCTCCGTGTCAGGAGGGAAGACGAAAAAATAAAAGAGATTGATTGTAGGAGAAAACTGGTGCCTTTGATGGCAATTCCTGTTACCTAGTAGAACAACACTTCCTAGAGATGCCATTCTGGCATCTCACCTTGGAATATTTTTTTTATAATCGATATACCCTTTTGGTATCTCACTCTGAAATATATGATGCAATATTTTTGCAACTAATGCAACTTACTTTTTAGGAGGATGCCCCTCCGGCATCTCACCTTGAAAGTTATTCTCTTGTACAGTGTGTATGAACTAACCGTCTTCTCTCCTGTAGTTCAGATCCGGGCGATGACCTAGTGCAGCAGGATGCAAGGCAACTACCAACCCCTTATCCACAGCTATTCAAGCTAATGTCAAAATCGAATTACCGGTTCTTGTCTCTTTTTTTGGATTTTATTTTGCAATACCTGTTTCTTTTAATTAAAAATACTTAGCATCTTCTCACTAAACTCGATTCGACCAAATTTCAAAATTTAAGCACTTCTGCAATTCGCGGACTCAATCATGCAATAATAACATTTTTTCTCAAAATTTAAAATACTCGTGTTTCTTTAGACTAAACTCAAGAGATGCCACGAACTACTCTTTCAATTGGAGATGTCACTCCGACGTCTCACCTTGAAGTGCGACAGCCTTGAAAGAACCACTTGCTTACAGAATACTTATCATCCAAGCAGATGGGGGAGGACCACTGCATAAACGATTGGGTGTGGTGCTCTTCCTAAATGTGGACATATATGTCATAATTTAAATACCCTTATGCTCCTGTGAAGTAGACTCAACACCTAGTTGGAATCCGTCTGACCCAACCTTTGGGGCAAGACGACAGGTTTGCACTTGAAGAAATGTATAAATCCGCAGAGCATATGGGCGTGGCCGTCTCTGCTCGACCGTCTGAGATGCGACCGCATGAAACCTTCATTCTTCCCTTCATACCTTATTTGCCCTGTTCCTGAAAAGGTCGTCTTGACATTCGATCGTTTTTCCTCAGTGTCTGAAAGGTCCCGGGTAGGGTGGTGGTAGCAGGTGGTGGTGACAATAGTGGTGGTCCTTCTCCGTTACGTCCTTACAACCTTACTTTTTCTGCATGTGTTCGTGAATTTATAAAGTCTCGTTGGCTATCCCCCAATCTTCTTTCACTTCTTTCAAGGAACAACCCGACACGAGCACTGGTCTACTCCCATTGGAGATTGTTGTTATATATAATAGTTTAGCATCCTATCAATATTTAAATGTTACTTATTAACGTACAGATACAGACACTAGGCCGCATCCCCCAGAAAGGGGGGTGGCCGACGGCAAGGCGCACCTCACACCCTCACACGCTCACACTCACACAACTTAGCCCTTTTGTGCTAAAGGGTCCGGCCGGTAGCCCCTCAACTTACACTCTGGGTCCCGAATGTACCGAGGAACCGTCGTCAGCAGCAGGGCCCGACAGTTTTCACTGGTTTACCCCCGCCGCGTCATAATGGCCGGGCCCCCCCCACCCACGACCATCCCGACAGCTGGAGGCCAAGGGCGGGAAAGCACATCAGAGCAGCGTCAAAATCAACCATTCACAACCATTCTCCACTCACGCCTGTTCATTGCACGCTCTCTCGCCAC
>SDVV010000483.1:0-31567 GCA_016164225.1 Gammarus roeselii | reverse complement strand
TTTCCAGTTTTTTCCGCTCCATTGTTTTGCCGGTCTTTGCAGTCTGGCGTGCTGTGGCATTTGTGCCTCCTGTCATGCTCTGCACTCTGGCTTTGCTGGGGTGTGGGGTGGTCTTGGGGCAACCAAGGTGAGAAACCAAGGTGAGAAACCTGCCCGTGGTGAGAGAGGCTAAGCTGTATCGCCCCACGATCAGTGAACTAAGCGCCAGTGCAGTGCAGCAGGAGAGAGCCCTGCCCTAACAACACCGGTCTCTGGTTGGGTAGGGACAGCCTATATAAAGGCCTCCTGCTACACTGCTCCCCACCGGTTCAACATCAGGGTGGGGGGGGAGAGGTGAGGTCCCATGATGGTTACAGAACCATAGGGATACTCTGCAGCACACATAAAGCCTTTTCGGGGCTGTGTGACTGAAGAGAGAGTTGCACACGGGAGTCCCCCCTGGGGGGGCTCCAGGAGGTTCACTTCAATGCAAATTGAAGGATGGGCAGAGATTGCCTCTTTGAATCTCTAGTTCCTTGTAACTCCTCCTTGTAACCAAAAAAAAAGTGTTTCAAGCATCGTAAAATCCAATAAAAGGAAGAATAGCTTGGCATAAATATTGAAAAGATTTGATAATAGGCAAGTGTCACAACAGGAAAAGTATAATGAAGAAAGTGGACAAAATCTTGGATAATATTTTGAAAAGTTTGATAAGTATGGTAGACTGGTACCCATGCATCTCGGGTGGCCCAAGAGGCGGTGCTTAAAACTAGCTAGTCCGTCTTTGCAGATGAATTTCTCCTGTCTGAGGTTGTGCTGTGTCAATTTGAATTCACTGATGATTAATGTCCCTTTTGTTGGTCATATGGTGCAGCAGTGGGAGTATGCATATGGTGGGTGTGTGCGAGTTGTGGTTGACTTCTTAGGTGTCCTCATCCTTTGTTGATTTGCCAGGGTTTCAGCTGGTGAGGGGGGATGTGGTAGGGGAAGGGAAGAAGCATGGTGTGTGTTTGTATGTTGCAAACCCTTTGAAGTTCGTGCCAATTGAGGTGAGTTTACCCAATGTTGCTGCCATTTTCCTCCTTGATTATGATGTTTTGATTGTGGTGGCATACCGCCCACCCCCCTACTCAGCTGAGGTGAATGCTAAACTGATTGAATTCTTGATGGAGTTGTTGTTGGCGGAGAGTTTTTTGTTCTTGAGGATTTTAACTTGCCTTCATTGGATTGGTCTGCAGATGTTTTTTAATAAATATATCCTTCCCGTTGATTCCCAGTTTCTTGATTGTTAAGTTCTTTTTTGATTCTCGCAGTGGGTGAGGGAAAAGACTTCTGTTGATTCGGGTAGCATTCATGATCTGGTGTTGACTACGAAGTAGGATCAGGTGTCTTCTGTGGCAGTTTTGCCTCCTCTTGGGGTGCCACCATGCCCCTGTCTTGGTGGAATGTATCTTTCAGATGGATGATGTTGCAGGGGATCCTGGTTTGAAATCAGTTATGTGGTCTTGTGGTGATTACAGGAGCCTGAGAGAGGTTTTAGAGGGTGTTGACTAGTAGTATGACTTTCTGTATGGCACTGTGGAGGAGAATTATAGTATGTTTCAGTCAATTGTCCATTCACTTGTTAAAAAGTTTGTTCCCACTTGACTCTGCTTCACAACCAAGCTGGTTGCAGGGCCCTCCAAGGGAACATATGTGTAAATCTAGGGCTTGTGGGCAGTATAGGCTTTTGAGGGGGGAGCTTGGTAGGCAGCATGAGGTGTTTGGCAATCTGAAGAGATCTAGTGGGCTTAATTTTGAGAACATAAATTTTTCACACTACAGCCAGTGTCTATGAGCAGAAATTAGCAGACAACTTCTCTGTTACTCCCAAGATGTTCCAATCCCATATCTGAGGAAGTAAGAAGGGCTGTCCTTCTGTTGGTCTTCTGAAGCTCCCATCTGGCAAGGTTGTTACTGGTCAGAGAGACACGAGTCAGCTGTTTGTAGACTTTTTTTTGTCTGTTTTTGTGTATGCTGATCCTGCCGGCTTTTTCCCACATTGTTTTTTTCCTGGAAAATTTAGTGGGATTTGTGTGACTAGACTGTTAGTTTCCCAGGTTCTGGGTGGTTTAGACTCATCTTCTGTTCCTGGACCTGGTGGCATTCACCCTGGTGTTTTGAAATCATGTTCTTGGCAGCTGTCATTGCCCTTGTCTCTGATTTTGGCAAAATCATTGGGCCTGGGAGTTTTACCGGAGGCCTGGATGGAATCTCGTGTTGTTCCTATATTCAAGTCTGGTTCATGAAGTAACCCTCTCAATTACCAACCTGTGAGTCTTACTTCTGTTTGCTGTAAAGTGCTGGAGCAGGTTATTGTGTCCTAGTTGGTGTCTTTTCTGGAAGATTCTGGCATTCTGTCAGAGTCAATTGGGTTTCAGGGTGGGAAGGAGCACTGAAGATCAACTTTTGCTCACTAATGGTCAGGTTGCTGATCGGACAGATGGAGGAATGGTTGTTGATGTGGTCTTTCTGGATTTCTCTGAAGCCTTCAATGTGGTCAGTTACTTGGTTTTGTTGGACAAACTGAGATGTGTGGGCATTCTGGATGGACTGTTGTATTGGATTCATAATTTTCTGATAGGGAGGCGAATGTGGGTTTCTATGGGGGAAGTTGTCAATGACTCCCGAAAGATGACAAGTGGTGTGCCCCAGGGTTCTGTGTTGGGTCTGCTCTTGTTCCTCGTATATGTCAATCATGTTGCAGCAGGTATGGCTTGTGAGTGGAAGGCCTTTGCTGACAACTTCAAACTTTATTTGAGTTTCCCCCGCTATGTACAAGCAGTTCGCCTGGTTGTATCTTCCTTGCAGAGGGATCTAAATTTGGTGCAGTCTGTGACATTGTCATGGTATCTCTTGTTGAACATTGACAAGTGTGTCTGTATGCGTTTCTACAGGGCTGTCTTAAATTGGAGCAGATTGATCTTAGAACTGCTTATAATTTGAACGGTATGGTACTTGAGCGTGTCAAATCCTTCAGGGACTTGGGAGTGCTTGTTAACTTAAGGCTGCAGTTCCATCTCCATTTGAGGAGTGTTGTAAGAAAGGCTTCCACTCTGGCGACCAGTCTGCTTTGCTCTACTATCAATAGGAGTTCTGTTTTCATGGTCTCTTTGTTTATTAATCATATAAGACCCATTTTGGACTCAGCTCATGTGTGTGGAATGTGGGATATATGGGGGATCTGAGATTGTGGGAGTCTGTGCAGAGGAGGTGGACCAGGGAGATTGATGGGCTGGGTGGAGTGGACTATGGTGAGCAGTTCAAAGCAATGCAGTTGTTTGCTGTGAGGGGGAGGTTGTTGCATTTAGACCTTATAAAGTGTTGGAAGATTTTTCATTGTCCTGTTGATTCAGGTTTGTCTGCTTTGTTTGAGAGAGCTCTGGATGTTAGCACACCTGGGCATTCAGATGGACTATAAAAGATGGACTATAAATGCAGATTCTTTTATTCTCGTTGTGTGCAGATTTGGAACCGGCTGCCTGTTGATGTGGTGCAGTGTGATTCACTCCGCGGCCTCAAGAGGGCCCTGGCTGAGGAATTATGGGCAGTGTTGGATGAGTTCTGCTAGACTCAATTTGACACTGGTGTTGTGGCTTTGTTTGTGTTGCTGACAGTTGTGTACAGTTGGTTGACTGTCTATGTTGTCTTATTTGGACCTATTGAGCACATTCCGACTAGCGTCCTGCTGCAGTGCTTGTACCGTGCTGTTCTTTTTGATTGCTGGCATGCTGAGGTGTACTGCCTCCCATGCCTGCGTGCCCTGTTGGCGGGGCTGTGAGAGATAACTTCAAAGGCGACAAAGATTTTTGGATAGGCCAGTTGGGGAAACACCTAGGAGGAAAAACATTGGAGTGCTTCAAGTCAGCCAGAGACTTTTCTGATGCTTATGAGGATGTTGAAGCAAAGCTAATGGCATGTAACAAAGATGAAAACCAATTGAGGAAGAGTAGAAATAGGCAGAAATTTTAAAATACTTATCCAAAGGAGAGGGAAACACTTTTCTCCTGTTTAGCAGTAGATTAGAGACTATTTAAAGTAACATATCCCAAACATAACGTCTAACAAAGTAATACTCTGATAGATCAGTTTCAGGCTTCCATATCTGAATCGGCCAAAGACATATAAGAACTCAAATATTGCTAAAGTCCAATGACAAGGAAAAAGTAGCTAATTGAAAATACTTGCATATAGACTTGTTCTGTATCCATTACAATCGTGTAATTTTCTGCCAAGCAGGCTATGGAACATTAATGTCAAATCAAGCTTCTCTAATATCACTCCATCCATTTATTCATTTTGTCTTGCCTCTACTAACACCTGCGCTGTTCTCTTCTCATAAAAGGCAGCAAGATGCCCCACAGGATGGACGAGTGCAAGGAAGGGCAATCCAATAGCAGCACATAATCTTCTGGTCAGTAAGTCAGTTAAGGTCATGAGTAACAGCTACTCAGCAAGAGTCTGTAAAATGGGAAATGAGCATCAATATGAGAGGTGGTCAAGGACCACTTGTCTCAAGGTGCTATACCAAAGAACCTGAGCGCCTATCCCAGCTACTACTGGCGGTAACAATGCAAGTTATGTCCAAGAGACTGGAATTTTGGTCTGTTGACACAGACAGCATTGACAACCAGCAGCCTATTGCAGCTCAGCAGCCCGTGGGGAGATGCTTTGATGGAATCAATCAAGAGCGGGAGGCTCTTGCCTCAACTCCATTACTGAACTTTCAGATAATGCTCAATGGAACTATGCTGGACTCGAGCAGTGATGGCTTAGACAAATATTGGTATAAGCTCATAAGGAATGCAGCAAGCAACGAACGTGCCTACCTTGAGAACAGCAAAAGACTTCAACCAAGGAGCACCACCTCTGAGCCTAGCAGCAAAGGAGCATCTAGCGGTAAAGGTTTTTACTATCTCACCATGAGTGATCCCGTGTTCGATGGCTTGCAGTTGTTGAACAATGGCCCACCGGCAGGGGTAGAATTGTTGCGCGGCTCTTGCCCAGTCGACTGTTGGTGCACGACAGAGGTGTCACCTGCCACTGCTGGCTCATTGCCTCACTCTTCCTTTGGATTAAGTTTTGAATTGTTATAGTTTTAGGCATTTTATGCAACAATCAGTTAGCAAGAACCAAGCTTCATTGTTTGCAATTGTTTATTGGACGTTCAAACGAGGGGATTCTGGCGTTTAGGGAAGCTTGGTTCTCATATTTTTTTACTAGGAGGGTAGTCAGAATCCTCACCCTACCTACTAATGTTGTGTGATTCCTGTTGGGAACTGGGCAGAGCGCCCCTTTTTGTAGGAACAGCTGCTAGCGCTAGAGAACTTTATTGGAAAGCGGTAGGGAGGGAGCAAGCAAGCATTGAATTTGCATTTTGCCTAATTTATGTGCTTGACTAGTCTTTTTGAAGTTTTTATTAAAAGTGCTAGTTGCACTAGTTAAGCTTTCTTTGATCAATAACTTCAATGTTTTATTGCTTTATAAATTTTCCTAATTTTTCTAGTGTGTATATGTATATATATAACTTGAAGGTGCACCTGTATATTATATATCAAACAGATACCTTTCTTGCCAGCAAAAAGAATGGCGCCTGATGCGAGAATGAAGGGGTTGGCCACCCACGACTGACTGCGTGTGAGCCTGTGTCCTTGCAGCACCTCTCTGCCCTACCTTGCTCCGGCGGTTCTCGACTCGTCCCACCATCACGATTCGTCGTGACCATAGTATTCTCTAGAGAGTAGCCCTCTGAAAGACGATCAAAGAGGCTGCTGCATTTGTTACTGGAGAGGCCCTAGACTGATGAGTTCAGTTTATCAGAGGAAAAGGTGACCTGGAGCTTGGAAGGGGGAAAGCGCTGCTAGCGTTGCTGCTAGAAAGGGGGTTTTGTATTACTTTGTATATCATAAGTTTGTGTAAATATTTATAGTTTATTTTGAAGAGTTTTGTTTGCAAACATTTTATATGTATCAGAGTATATTATTTTGCATTGCTTTATCAGTCTATGGTTAAATATATTAAGAGTTTATCCAGTAGTACGATAAATTTTACTTCTTGTACAGACCTTGGTCAAATGCTCTATGTTTGTAGAAAATCATATTTTGTATCGGAGTGCATTTTTTTTGTACATTTTTACTGCGATGCTTGTCATCCTGTAGTTTGGCTCTGGGTTGGCAACACAGACTCTTTGAATGGTCTCAACCCATAAAGATTGATGTTTTTTGAGAATATACATATCACTTATACAGGAGCAAATTTTTAGTCCTAGTTCAGTTCAATATATTAAGCAAGCTATTTTTTTTACTTGGTGGCTACTTGATTAACTTTTTACAAAATTATTATATATCTTCCGGTAAGATATTTTTTTGTGGAAATTTTTGTAAACAATTTTTTCAAATTTTGTGACAAGAGATTGGGTATTACTGTGAAAACTTTAGTGCTAAAGGGCCCTTGTTGCTGTTGCACCAATAACAAAGATAACCATCACTTTTATTTTGAGTACTAGATACAACAGTTCTGTTAGTTTATTTTTTTTGTGCATTGTTATGGGAGGCAGTGATTATTTTGTTCGGATCCCTTGCCAGCCTTGCTGTCCTACGTTATGTGGAAACCTGAGGTTTGGTAGGGAGGTTTTGTGTGGGCTGAGACCGTGTTTTATTAATTTTATTTATCATTATTCAGCATTACTAACTTACCGTCTCCTCCCTCTGTGGTATCTGGTCAGGAAAACCAAAGTGATGATTTTGCACCACAATGTTAGGATCCTTGTCTTACATGGGAGGGGTTCCAGTAACATTCAGCAAATTAAGTTAATTTCTTGATTAGAGCAACAATAATTATTATTACTTATTATTTATTTTGAACTCTGGGTTTAATTAATTATCATTGTTGATTTCAGTCATTTGTGCCAATATTAATACATTGATTATTTATGCAATTATCTTGATGGAAGGGGTGTGGCCAGCAGGCTTTATAGTGATGTAGTAGTGGGCAAACTCGCAGTTGATCTAGAGCTGTCACCGCGAGAGGTCAGCCCATGCCTCTGTTGGCTCATTCCGTTGCTCCGTATTGACTCTTCTTTGCTTCAAGTATCGCCAGTTGTTTATCATCGTCTCCTGTGCTATTTTGTTGCAGTTCCGCCAGTGAATGGATATTTTGTGTGCGTCACTAGTGTGGTGAACTCTTGTACTAGTGTGAACCCTACTACTTAGTTTCAACCAAGTTGAAGCTATTCTCTATCCTGGAAATTCTTATTTAAACCTTTCCCATTTACCATCTTAAGAATGTGATCCCATTGTTTTGCTAAATCCTTGCATTTCCTGTCTCTTAGCTTGCTTAATTATGCAGTAATAATGTTTACTTTGCCCTCCCTAATTCTTTTCTTCTGTTTCCCTGCTTACTTTGATATATTTTTATAAATACAATTCATGCATGCTTGTAGGTAGGATTGAAAATGTGCCTCCTCATCCATTCATTACTGTTGTGAAGATTGGTCAACTGCCACTAAACCTAACCTGTCAGACGCTTGTGGATTGGCCGTTGACTACCCTTGCACTACCTTTGCACTGTTCCCTTAACCACATTTTACTGATTCCTTCCAGAGCTGCGTATTTCCTTAAGCTGGTCCCTTGTTTGTGCTGGGGCCTAAAACTGCACACTAGTTTGTCCCATACTGGTGTAACATAAATGTAGACTCAGTAAGGCTGGTCAAGAGGCCACCTAAACAACCAACAACTAGTTATAAAGTGACTCAAGAACTTGTTGAAATTTCTGTCAACCATTGTGTCACCCGCCATGTCTCCATTCAGACCTCTTGAGGTAGTTTTTGCCAAGGTGAAAGGGCACCCCATTGGCCTGGAAGGGTTGAACCCTTTATTCTAGAACCTGGCAGAGGACCCCCCAAAAAGTTCCCCATCATGTTCTACGGTACCAGAGAAACGGCCAACCTCAAGGCAGAAGATTTGTTCTCCTACCATGCTAACAAGGGATGCTTTGGCAAGCTGCAAAAGCAAAAAAAATTCAATGAGGTTATGTGGGAGATTGAAAACGACCCAGACTGGGACCCAAAAATTTTCAGGAAGATGGATGAGTGTCTTCCCAGAGTCCAAGCTTGTCTGGAGGCAGACCAGGATGAAGAACTTTCTCCTGACTCGCCTGGTGCTGCGTGTGGTGATGGTGGTGACTGAGACCGATGATGGGGCGGTGTTGCCTGTGTCTTCTCTCATCGTGTTGCTGGATGCTGCGGAGGATTAATAAGATCTGCTTTGCTTGCCTTTGCAGTCGTCTAGTAGTGTCTGCGGTGCTTGGGGGGGGGCGCAGGTGCTGAGGGGCCTGGAGCATCTAGGCATGTCAGTGTGGGGGGCGCCTCTGTTAACTCCGGTGGTTCTGGTGTTGGAGCGCGCTATTCCTTCTGTGACGGTATTGTTGGTGGCTTCTTGATTGGATGTTTCTTGTGTGAATGTAAGTTTCATGTAGATCTGGCATGTGTTGGGATTGACAGGGGCGTCATTGACTGTGTGTGTAGGGAGGGAGGGAGGGAATGCTGTGAAGTATTTTTGCTGCAGGTGCAGGAGTGGGTCCAAGGTGGTGTCTGGTGCTAGTGGTTGAAGTAAGTTGGATCTCCTGTCAGCATTTGATCAGCTGCTTGCTGCTGTGGGATCAATCTCTGGGAGACTGTCTGAAGTTTCTGAGAGGTTGGGAGGTGTCAGCTGCGGGAGGTGTTTCTGCTGTTGTGAGAAGTGCTGAGCTGTCTGAGGAGGAGGTGGCAATAATGATTGAGGAGAGAGTAGCTAGGTCTGCTGTTGTTTGTGGTGGAGTTGGTGGTGGCCTATCTGCAGAAGATGTGATGGGTATAATTGTGGAGAGAGTGTCCAGTTTGGTGAATGGTGGGGTGGTGCGTTCAGAGCTGAGAGAGCTGGATGATCAGAAGCGTCGTAGAAGGTAGAAGCTATGTTGTTTAGAGAGGTTTTGGATCAAGTGATGCTGAGGTGGTGAAATGATGTTCGATAGGATTTGTGGAGTTCTGAATGTGGGCACAATTGAACTGAGTGACATGAAGTGTCTGAATGCTATTAGCTTCTTTAGAGCATGTGTTGAGAATGATGAGCAGAGGTATGCATTGCTGAATGCTGCAAAGGGGTTGATGCATGTTGATGAGTTCAAATCTGTATGTTCAGAGAGACCTGACCTACCGTCAGCATCAAGAGTTGATTGCTAGAAGAGCAGTGTGGCGGGGCTCTCCTCAGGGAGGTGGTGGTGATGGCAGCTGGAGGGATGATGGCCGCGATGGCAGTGGCGGGGCTGGTGTTGGTGGTGATAGCAGCCGGAGAGGTGTTCGTGGTGATGCTGGTGGTCACGATGTTGGTGTTCTTGTTGGTGCTGGCGGCCATGGCTTTCCGACGCCGCAGTGTTGGCGGTCGTGGTGGTGCTGTTGGTCGGGGTGGCACTGGCAGTCATGGTTCTGCTGGCGGTTGTGGCACTGTTGGCGGGGGCGGTGTTGCTGCTGGCAGTCGTGGGGGAGAGGGTTTGCGTGGTGTTGCTGAGTTGCGCGGGGGCACTTGTGGTCTTGGCGTTGGTGGTGCTGTTGGATGTGGCAGTGGGGTTGCTGGTAACGCTTTGTCTGGTTTTGGTGGGGGTGGGGGTGATGGTTTGGTGGTTGCTTGAGAGGGCAAGGTGCATCATTTTACTTTGAAGTTTGGACAGGTAAATGTAAATTCTCTCATAAACAAGATGTATTGCTTGATTGATTTGGTTGGGTCCTGCCCCTTGGATGTTGTTGCGTGATACTGACAGCACTGTTCCCAACATGGTGTTTGCGTGTTTGTGAAGAGAGGGGTTTGTTTTGTTGATTACAACCTTGAGTGCCCTAATATTGCTGCCATCCACTTGCTGCATGTTGATGTCTGGGTGTTGGCTGTCTACCATCCCATATCTTATGGTGAGGCTTGAAATTCTTGGCTCATCCAGCTGATCTTGACCTTTTGTGCTGACCGTGAGGTGGTAATTTTGGGTTTGGGCATCTTCAACCTGCTCTCCTTGGCTTGGCCTTTTGAGAATGTTCTTGATGTATGTGTATGCCTGGTGGATATATCTTTTTTAGACTGTTTTCTCTCTGTTGGTTGGACACAGTGGGTGACTGAAAGCACTTTTCACGCTGGTGGTTCCATTTTGGACCTTTTCCTTACATCCGAGTAGGGTAGGGTTTGCAGTGTTGGGGTGCTCTCCCCATTTCCATGTTGTATGCACTCTCCTGTTCTGTGCAAATATCTTTTCCATGTGGTGCTGGAGCAAGATGTTGGATTTTTTTCAGAGAGGAAGGTACCTCTGGTATAGGTGAAACTATGATGCCATATCAGGGTCCCTGTTTGATATTGATTGGCAGTTGGAATTTATGTACTTGTCAGTCAACAGTTATTTTATGCACTTGGTGTCCATTCTGATGGGGTTGGTTGATCTGCATGTTCCAGTTCACAGTGGAGCCCAGTCCCTGCCGTGGTCTGTTCATCCACCTTGGTGGTTGATGCAAGAGGGATCTCTTGCCTGGCAGGACTTTGAACGCGTGAGAGCTTCCTTTGATAGAGGGGATCCTCATTCTGTATTGGCAATGGGCGTATTTAGTGCCTTGAACCATCAGTATAGAACCTTTGCCATCCAGAGTCGTGCTCAGTATAAGGAGCATCTCATGGATCAATTTTGCAAAAGTCCTATGCTCTTTCACACAAACATCCGCAGTAAAACGAGAGGTTGTTTGTCCGTTAGTCTTCTTCACGCTGCTGGTGGTGAGTATGTTGACTGCCCCCAGGTCATGAGTGAAACTTTTGCTGATGCATTTGCTTCTATTTTTGTTGTTGATGCTCCTCCTAATCCAGCTCACAATCAGGCCTTTCATGGAGGGATGCCTGATCCAGTTGTCACTCATGCTCAGGTGCTTAGCAAGTTGTTGGCTCTAGACGCTTTGTCCACAATGGGACCAATGGCTTACATCCAAAGCTTCTGAAAAGTTGTGCGGGTGCACTGTCTAAGCCTTTGTTAATTCTATTTCAAAGGTCTATACATTTTGGAGTTCTTCCAGACTTGTGGCTGGAGTCAATTGTGATCCCCTTGTTCAAGGGAAAGTCAAGGTATGATCCTCTGAACTACCGCCCTGTCAGTCTGACCTACGTGTGTGCTGCAAGAGTTTGGAAAAGATTATTGTTTCCGGTTGGGTCTGGTCTGGTTGATTCTCTCCCCTCACCAGTTTGGATTCCGGAAATTTTGGTCTCCTGGGGATCAGCTTCTCTTTACTTATTTGGATGTTTCAGACTGGGTAGATGATGGCTTTGTTGTGGATGTTATGCTGCTTGATTTTTCAAAGGTATTTGATTGGGTTTCTCATGATGTGTTGATTCACTATGATAGGATCATTAGTTGGTCCTAAACTTAAAGTCAGTCTTGTGTGTCAGGGAGGGGCTGCAACACAGAACGTACCACATGTTATCATTACTATGTCCTCAGTGAAAGTGTGCAGTGAAAGTGTAGTAGCCACGTGTTTTTTTTTTAACTTGAAAAAATATTTACCCTAAATCAAAGAGAGGAATTTGTATAACCTAATCTAACATTTTATTGTAGGAACAGTCACATGTGCATGACATGCAGCTTGATACCATTATGGGATCATCTGTACTGATGATGCCTGTCAGATTAGTCATAATACAATATCTCAATGTTATAAGTATTTATTGAATTCTGCATCCATGTAACTGCTGCAAAGATACGTTTGTATGAGTGCCATTGGCGTTTTAATCTAACCTGACTGTGATTTTGATCTTTGGCGGGCATTTTATTCAATATTCAAGCCCTCATTATATTCATGAGGATGTGTGCTGCTATACCAAGTAATACTTCAATGTGTTCCACAACATTTCAAGCAAATATTTGGCCATTTTGGACCAGCACTCTGCACTATTGCTCACAGTTAGCTTTTCCAGTAAAAGGAAATCATAAACAAAGGGCGCATCCCCCTTTTGGGCACCGCTGAGCTTGCTGTTCAAGGTGTCCAGTCACTCCAAAGTGGGTTGGATCCAGTTGGCTCTGTTCCAAGGTCCTGGAATCTTGGATTGAATTCAGACAAGTGTGTTTTGCTGTACTTTTATTGAGGTCCCATTGATTTTGATGCCCTGCTTCCCATTAACCAGTACTACCTGCAAGGTAGAGCATTCAAGTTTGTCAATGCACATGGAGATTCAGGTGTCAGTGTGGGGACAAGTCTCTGATTCCACCATCATATCTGTATGGTGGCTGCAAAGGCTGGTGCATTGTCAAACTGCTTATTGAAATCAACTGCCTGCATGCCCGCAGAGTTTATGCTGCACATATTTGCCCAATCATTGACTAGCGGCATCCCGCGTTTGGAACACTAGATATTGTGGGGACTGCAGACTGCTTGAAACTATTCAAAGACAGGCCAGAAATATTGATGGGGTTTTGGATTGAGGACTGGATTTGTTTTCTGATTAGGATTAGCTTCTGAGGGCAGACCTGATGAAATACTGGGAAATTTTGTATGGTAATTCAGAGGATTTGCTAAATATGTTTTCACTGGCTCTGAGAGTTGGCACTAGGAGTTGTTTGCTGAAGTTGGGGGTTCCTCCTTGCTCTTCTGATGCCTGCAGTAGGTCCTTCTGTGTGAGATGTGTTAGTGTATGGAATAGCTTGCCTGCTGGTGTTGTGCAGTTGACTGGTATCACTTGCTATAAGCAAGCTCTTGTTGAGCTGATGCGTGATGATTTTTTTGATTTTGATTGAGCTGATTCTGTTTTGTATGTGGTAATGTATGTGTATATATATTTTTTTCTTCTGTGTTGTGACAAACAAGGTTGTTATATGATCAATTGCTTGAAGTACACATATATCTGGATTTTCCTGTACCATTACTCTGCCTTGCTTTTGCGGTTCTGGAGCCCTGTGGCATTTGTGCCTCTTGTCTTGCTCTGCACTCCAGATTTCCCTGGGGTGCTGGGCAATTGTAGGAAATATCATCATTTGACTGCTAGACTCAGAAGAGCCGGTCTTTTTCAGTACGTATCACTACTTGGAGAAATTTAATTTGATGAAAATCACCATAGTAAAGTATTCAGGTCCCAGAAAATTTTGGTTTAGAAAAATCAAAGTTCTACAAATTTTGATGCTGTGTCAAGAGTTTCCACTGGATTGTGGCCAAATTTGGTGGTGACACTTGGAATATGTTGTAGTTTGTTGTGGAAGAAGGACTCTGGAAATAACTCTATACTCTAATTACTTGTGTAAACATATTCAAATACACAACTGCAGGGAATCACCTGATGAAAAAAACATTAGGAGTGATTCCCCGCACAAATTTTGTTGAGAATTTTTTTTCCCCTCATTGAAAAGTACTTGACATCTGGAAGTAAATGACCTAAACAAATAACTCCAAAGCTAACTTCAGAATGCGTAGGTAACTTTATAATGACCCGATGTTTATACCACATGGTGACATATTAAGGAAAAAGTATAAACTTTTATTTGACACCTAGGAACAAACTTTTTTATTATATTTTCATATAAAGGTGACATTAACTTACCTAGCATGCCGTGTATTCATGTAAATGCAAGTAGTTGACTTCAGAATTGAAAAAACCTTTCTGCTTGTTCTATTTATATAAAGATTGTTGTACATAATATTTGCTCATTAACTGGTTCTTCAGTCACAATTTACTTGTGATGTGAATAAATGGCTTACAGTAATGTCAAATGAAACTTAAAAACTACTGCAGCAAAAAACAAGAATCAAAAGAGACCTGTCAGGCAAAAAATTTGAATACTATTTCATTGTAATCAACTGATATATAGGCTTGCTCATTCTATTGGTACTCTCAAACTTTTTATTCATGTTTCAATTATTGATAGCTTTATGGAGGGCGCAGAAATCACCCCTGATTAGGGGGCATAGCTTGCTGCATAGTTTTTTAATAATCTTTTTTTGTTTAATGATTGATTGTTGGAACTTACTGTGCTTCATTGTCATATTAGAACACAAACTCTTCTAAGTTGAAATATTTTGAGGTATTTTCAAGTATGCTGGGAATCACCCCAGTTGATGCTACCAAGCATGAGCAAAATCAATAAGTGTTGAGTCCAGAACCACCTCTTTGTGGCTAACTTGTTGTGAAATGCACTGAATATGATGTGTTGCCTCTGCATACCACAACAAAGGAGCATAGCTTTCCTCATGATTTTTAGTACATAGTTTTTTCTTGTGGTTGATGGTAAAATATTGAAACTTATAGTGCTTCATTGACAGGATAGCAGCTATACATGCTGTTAATATGAAGTATCCAGGTTGAGTACTGTTTGAGTTCCCACAAAGTATGTGGAAAATGCATTGTTCATTGCTATCGTTTTTGCTCTGAAGCAAAGCATGCATTAAATTTGGACCTTTGCTTTATCTGATGCTACCTAAGGCTTATAATACATATGGACTTGGATCAGACCTACCCTGTCTTTTAAATGTAGAAAGGCTTTGGGTGTTAACTCGTAGCGTCGACCGTTGTGACTCCCCGCATTTTGAGCTTACTTTGAAATATGAAAGTACGCAGCCAAGAAACTTCATATTTACGGTGTGTATAGCTACTATTATATCCATGGAGCACCATAAGTTTCAACATTCTAGCATTAACCCAAAAAAAAATATTTATGAAAAACCGTGCGGCGAGCTACTGCCCCTAATCAGGGGTGACTCCCCGCACCAATCCGGGTGACTCCCGGCACCCCCCATATATCAATAATTGAAAGGGAAATTAAAAGTTTGAGAGTACCAATAAATAGAGCATGCTTATATTAGTATATATATATCATTTGCTTAAATAAAATTTTACATAAAATATTACGTCTGACAGGTCTTTTTTATGCTTGTCTTTTGCTGCCGTCATGCTTCACTTTCGAAGGAATTATTTTTTTCCATTTCACAGCATTAAATAAAGTTTTTCTTATATAATTGCAATCTAACTTTACTGGAAGTCATTTTTCCACATCCTGAACTAATTTTGACTCAAAAGTATTTGTAATTAGGGAATATTACAAAAGAACGATATTTTTAATACGATAAAACAGGTTAAAGAATGATTTTTTCAATTCTATAGCAAACTATCATTATTGTGGGTCATTTATCATTATTGTGGGTCATTTAATTCCAGATGTCTTTATATGTGTGTGGAATTGCATTTAATTACTTTTTATTGAAGAAAAACTAAGATATAAAATAACAAAATAAGTGGGGGAATCACCCCTGATGTTTTTTTTTCACTTGGGGTGACTCCCCGCAGTTGTATATTTGTATATATCTACAAAAGTTTGAATTTCTTCCCAAAATCCTTCCTACGCAACGAACTACAACATATTCCAAGTATCACCACCAAATTTGTCCCTAATCCAATGGAAACTCTAGTCACAGCATCAAAGCTTGCGGAATGTCAAATTTTCCAAACCAAAATTATCGGGCACCTGTAAAACACACCTTCACTTCGGCGATTTTTTATAAATTCTGTGCGTGCATCAAATTTCTACAAGTAGCAGATACTTACTAACAAAGACCTGCTCTTTCAAGTCCAGTAGTCGAATATTGTGATTTCTAACGTTGTGGTGCCCAAAAGGGGGGGGCGGGGAGTCCCCCCCGGTTTTCGACTGCGGGGAGTCACCCCGCTCGACGCTACTTGGCTGGGCAGGCTATTTGAAAATCATGTTTTTTCATGGAGTTTTCACACAGTTGCATCTCTTTTATTATGATAGCTATAAGTAATCTGGGATACAATAAATCAAGTAGGAATCTTGCCCTCCCCAATCAAGCAATCAGATTTTGAATCAAACTGCCCAATGTGGGTGAAATTTTGTTTTGAAACCTGTAGTTTTTAATTTGAAAAATTGCGCAACAACATGCAAATTTTTATCTGTTGTCACAAGTTATCAAGAATATGAAGAAATACAGCTTTTTAAATTCTCTTTCAAAATGGTCTTACAGTAATTTTCAAACTGACACATAGTTTTTGGTCAATTTAAAAGAACAGCCTCTGTTACTGTACTGGTTTGATTGAGCCAGAATGGACAAAGTAAGGGTGGCACTGTATTTATAGCTATATAACACCTTCCCCAGGCATCCCAGTGTTGAGACCTTTAATTTCATATGCAAAACATCATGATTGAACAAAAATTGAAGGAAGTGGCATTTTAATTAAAGGAAGTGGCATTTTGTGGCATGATCAACCCCAACAATCAAGTAAGGGTTAAGGGAAACATTAAATGAAGTCATCCTGGTTCATAAGCTACAACATTCATATAATTTATTTCATCCATAGGTCTAATTAAATTTCATTTTGATAAATTAATAATTGGTCACAAATACGTATTTTTCAAACTTAATGCAACTACACATTTATATGTTCTAGAAGTTTCTATTCTGACATGTTAGCATAATTGCTACATGTATTATCTTTGTTTATTTGTGAGCATTAATGTTCATTACAACATCCTACTTGACTGATCAGTATGTTCTGACTTGTTTTAATTGCAGAATGTCAAGAGAAGCGGCAGTACGACCAGGACAGCGTGCCACTAATGGCGGTGGTGTTGCAGCAGGTGGCCCAGGCAAAATATGTCAATTCAAACTGGTCTTGTTGGGGGAGAGTGCAGTTGGCAAATCATCATTGGTCTTAAGATTTGTTAAAGGCCAGTTTCATGAGTACCAAGAGTCCACAATTGGAGGTGAGGTCAATAAAGGTTGTGGGCTATATTACAACATAATGGTTTCCCATGGAGATTGGCTTGATAATTTTTTGTGTATTGGGTAAATAATTTTTTTATTTGATTTTTCACAGTGTCCATGTGTTACTCCACAGTGGGCCTTGTTTGGCTCACAATGTTTTTATGTGGTCAATCTGTGTCAAGTAAGCCACTCTGGGCCTGACTCACCAATTTTGATGAAATTTGGTACAGGAGTAAATAATTTTGAAAAAGTGATATCCAGAGTATGAGTCTATGACAAGGCTGCCAAGTCATGGCCTTTGACCCTTTTTTGTGATAACCAACAATTTTCTAATTGTTGCACAGTAATACTTCACTAATTTGACACCTATTTGCATGAGGGTTTGTTGAAATGCTGATCTGTTGATTTATTGGGGTGCAAAATGCTCCCACACTATTAGACTTGACATAATATCTTATGCTTGGCAAGAAATGTTGATGTCAAATATTGCCATATATTTTGACATGATGACAATAAGCCTAAGTTTGAGAATTACAAAAATGTATATGCCAATATGTATGCATAGTATTCTTGTGTATTCACCATTAGACAAGTGCTGCGCAGGAAAGCCGAGTAGGTAGCTTAGGTGTTTTGATGAGTAGAGCAAGCTTTTGCTGTGTACAGTAGCTACTCACATTGCAACTAAGCTAAATGCCATGTGTGCACAGTTTTTGAGTTCACATATCCTTGCTATTACAACACAAGGTTAAATTATTAAAGGACTGTGGAAATTGGACAATGTTGAAATATTTAGTTTGACACTTGATGATGTGTTGTAATTTAATCGTGCTGCAAATTATTCCAAGTCAAGCATTAGCACAGGTGGAATTGGCTTGTGAATCATGATGTGATGTGATCACTGTATTTTGATAATTTGACTGGAACTTTTGATTCAAACTCTAATTGAATGTGCACAATTAGCTTGTTCATTTTGTGCTCATTCAAAATTCATCTATAATCAAGGTAGAAATGTGACCATAAAGGGGTTCTTGACCTGCTGAATCTTGAATTTTAAGCTATGTATTTTCCAATATGACACACTCAAATGTAACAAGGTCATATGACAAATTTGGTTCTAGACCTAACAAAGACCATTGAGTAATGACCATGTGTGTAGCACAACATCTCTGTTTTGCCAAAGTACTGGAAGTAAAAATGATTGCCTTGAGATTAAATGTTCAGATCTAGCATGTGATCTCTACTAGCAGACATGGCACGCTTGTGATCTCTACTAGCTGATGTAGCACGCTTGTTATCTCTATTAGCAGACGTAGCATGCTTGTGATCTCTACTAGCAAGTGCTACTCAACCAAATTGAAAATCAAGTGCTGTATTAGGTCCTCTTGAGAACAAGTGTGGTGAGCTATATGCTGACAACAATAACTTGAGTGTCATGCTGAACCAATATTTCTCTTCTATATTTTTGTCAGAGAAACTGGATATTCCTAATCCCCAGGATATCATAGTGGAAAAACAAATTGAAATCTTGTCACAGAAAACTTTTCCCCTTACAAAGTTATTAAATATATAGATGAATTGAAAGTTACAAAATCTCCATGTCCAGAGCTAGTTTATTGCAGAATACTGAGAGACCAAGAACAAAAAGATGAAGTCATCAAACATTTTTACCCTATCTCACAAATGGCACTTGCCCCTCTCAATGGAAAGAGGCCAATGGCACTCCAATTTGAAGAAAGAAAAAATGTCATATCTCATTCATTGGCAAATTGATAGAAAGTTTGCTCTTACCTTTTCTCTTGCCTTTGCAGTCCCCTCCAGCAGGACCACAGCAAGTGGGGAGCAGCAGAGCCGGGGGAGGCCAGCACAGCCATGCGCGCCAGCATACTATTGAGAACAGCAGTGTTGACACAGCTATAGGAACTGGAGTTAGTGCGCACTATTGGCTATCGCATGAAACATCCGCATGAATGACAAAAAAGAAGAAACAAAAAAATTCTAGAACAGCACACTGTACAGCAAAGAAGCACAGGAAGAAGCAACACATCAGGACAGACACACACACACACCCACACAAACACTCACCACAACCCACCACTCCAGTATCATAGCAAAAAGCAGACAAATCCAAAGCCAGGATGCCAACACGCTGCAGAAGAACCCGCCCCAACCTAAACAAACTCAAACAGAACATCACCCAAAAACTCCACAAGCAACCGCTTGAATGCAGCCAGGGAATCTGACTCCACCACAAAACTCGGGAGGCTGTTCCACAACTGAACACATCGTGCTCCAAAGAATCTCCTCTTGATGTCCGTATTACAAGCCCGCATCAAAAGCTTATAGGGATGGCCCTGAGTTCTCGCATCAGGAGCTCTCTGAAAAATACCCCCAAGGTCGGTGCCACCATCCAACCTGCAGATGATCCTCCAGTATTTAATAAGGTCCACCCTGAGAAACCTTCCTTTTATAGAAAATGAGCCAAGTCGCTTCAGTCTGGAATCCAACTTGGCAAGACCATCCACACTTCTTGTCCATCTCCCTCCTCTGCACAGACTCAAGCAATCTCAAATCCACAAGTAAACCCACATTCCACACTGACGAACAATAATCCATGAGAGGCCTGATGTGCATCACAAAGAGGGACACCATGAAGTGAGGACTACGGCAAACGGGGGATCTCGGCAGGCTGCTGGCCAATCTGGAAGCCTTGCCCACCACCTCTCTGACATGATGGTGGAATTTCAGTTTTACATGCTAATGGATAAAATAACAAAATTCTTAGAATTAAACCAGTTGATTGGCAACTTTCAGCATGGTTTTAGACACAATTGTTCCTGTCGTACAAACCTGCAACCTTTATTTTTTCAAAAATGTTATTGAAATTTACAACACGATCGCCAATCGACATCATTTACCTTGACTTTCAAAATGCCTTCTATCAAGTTCCCAAGAAGCGCTTAGTAAGTAAATTGCACAGCATCGGTGCTTGAGGCCAGCTTAACATTTGCTCACCATCGGTGTTTCATACAAGCTTAACAATTGCATAGCATTGGTGTTAGAGGCAAGCTTAACAACTGGCATGTTGGCTTACGGACAGACAGCAGCACGTTTTACTTATCGGAGCTTCTTCCCCTTGGGGTAATGTTACAAGGGGTGTGCCTCATGGACCTGTGTTAAGTCCAGTTCTCTTTATAATATTCATAAACAATCTGGATACAAACATGCTTTTGATCATGAGCAAGTTTGCTGACAATACCAAGATAAAAGAAAAAATGCAAGCTGAACTTAAGTGTCAGCTGATCCTAACAAAATTGTTGATTGTTCAGAAAAGTGGCAAATGATATTTGATGTTAACAAATGTAAAGTTATGCACAGGTCCTCATAACATCAAGCAAGAATACAATGTCCAGAAAGAAACTGATTCCTGCCTCCAAAGTGTGAGATTAGATGTCAACACCAGTAAGGACTTGATAAGCTGCAAACAATGTAACAATGCTGACCAAAAAAGCAATACAATCCTAGGCATGATATCTCGCACTATCTCTTACAAAACTAGACACAGTATTCTTAAGCTCTACAAGGCATTTGTTAGACCTCATGTTGGGTATTCCATTCAATTCTGGTTTCCTTATTTTAGTAAAGACATGAAATTAAAGAATATTCAACTTAGAGCTGCCAAACTCACCTCTATGCTGTAGGTTCATTCCATAGTAACATTCATCTTAACATGAAGTTATTGTATGGGTACATTTTGCATCACAGTCTTTATTTGATGAGCGATCAAATTTATTTAAAGGTCGTATATAGAAGGAAGTTCAATGCACACATTAGTGAACGTTTCATTCAATTTGAACAATTGGTCTGGTGTTGAGAAAGATTTTAATGACGGTAACGTTCATCTTACTCCTTGCATCCTGCATTTTGAGTACGCTTGCACAAAGGCCCATAATGCCTGATTCAAAGCAAGTTGCCCAAAAATGATTTGGGAATAATTTCAAGAGGAAGTGTTGGGCTAAAATTTGGGACATAGTACACACCCAAAAGTTCTTTGGTTTTTGTGCTATTGGGGAAAAGGTCCAGTAACATTTGTCTCTAGAAGAAAATGAAGTTACTTTCTTATGGCAAATAGGCAGCGGTTGCCCTGGTGTATGTTTGCTAGTGTTAACATGTGTAGGAAGACAAGAATAGGACTATTGCCCCAAATTAGGTTGCCTTTTGATGGTAAGAGGATTTGTTCTGAAGAAGACTGTCCAAGAGAGCTTTGTGTGCGATTTCTGTTATTAAAACGTCAAGAAAGGGAACGGTTTAGCTATTTATTGTCAATTTAAGTAAAACTTATTGAGCCACAACATGAACGTTCCTACTATATTGCTGTTTACAACTTTGCTGGAAGTTTGTTTCATTCTTTGACAGCTCTATACGTGAAGAAATTGCGCGTGATGTCAGGGGCAAAACGTTTTCCTACAATTTTGTATCCATTGTTCCTTATCACTCCGTTTGTATCTAAAGTGAAACGACTCGCTTGGTCAACGTTTTCCTTCCCCCGTCATATCTTCAACACTTCAATCTTGTCGCCTCTGACTCAACTTTTCTCTGGTGAATAAAGATTGAGTACACGTAGCCTATTTTTGTACAATTTATTTCGCAGCGAAGGGACAAGCTTGTTAGCTTGACATTGAACCTTTTCTAATTTATTAACGTTTTTCCTAAGATATGGAGACCATAATTGAACGGAATAATCAAAATGTAGTCTCACAAATGCATTGTATAGTTTGCATATTGTCTGGCTTGCTACTTTTTGAGTCGTTGCTAATAATGACACCTCTTTGGTGACAGGAATTATTTTTTTCCGGACATTGAATATTCGTGCTTGAGGTTATGAGGACCTATATGCTTAACTTGACATTTGTCTACATTAAATTTCATTTGCCACTTTTCTGACCAATCTACAATTTTGTTCAAGTTGGATCTGCTGACACTCTTAATTAAGTTTGCACTTCTCCTCCTATCTTAGTATCAACTGCAAATTTGCTAATGTTTGAGAATATGTTTCTATCCAGATTTTTGATGAACATTATAAAAAGAACTGGACCTAACACGGATCCTTGAGGCACGCCGCTTGCAACATTACCCCAGAGGGAGGAAGTTCTGTCAGGTACAACTCGCTACCGTCTGTCCGTGAGCCAGCATTTAATCCAGTTGTTAAGCTTGCCTTGAATGCTGATGCTGTGCAATTTACTAACTAGGCACTTGTGAGAGGACTTGATCAAAACCTTTTGAAAGTCAAGGTAAATGTTGATTGAAGATTTTGTTATGGATTTCAATTATATTCATGACAAAAAGTAGCAGGTTTGTAAGACAGGAACGGTTGAGTCTGAAGCCATGCGGAGAGTTGCCAATCAATTCGTTTGATTCTAATATTTTGCAATATTATTTGTTATCAAACTTTCCATCAATTTGCCAATAACTGAAGTGAGGCTAATTGGACATAAGTTTCTAGGGTAACATTAGCCTCTTTCCCTTTAGAGGTGCAGGTGCTATTTTTGAGAGATTGGGTGAAAATGTTTGATAAATAATTGGTGATTTTGTTTCTAGTCTCTTCTATAATTCTGGGATGGACTTTGTCTGGACCTGGAGATTTAGTGACTCCCAATTTATTAATATATTTGTAAATTCTGGTGGGGTAAAAGTTCATTGTGCTGAGAGCTTCAGTCTTTCCCCTATGATATCCTCAGGATCAGGAATATCCTGGTTCTCTAACGTGAATACAGAACAAAAGTATTCATCAAGTAGGACACTCATTGTGGTGTTGTCCGTTTCTAGCTCACCAACGTTGTTCTCAAGAGGACCAATTACAAATCGTGAATGTGTATTGTTCAAATATCACTGAAGAATTGCTTTGGATTAGTTATGACATTGGTGGCCATTTACTTTTCAGAATCTTTCTTCTTTAGATTCTGGACTCTCTTAAGATCTCTTCTACTGATGATGTATTAATTTTTTGCTATGTTGTCATGTGGATGTTTCTGTTTTATTGAGTGTTTGGCTTTTGTTCATGACTGTTGGTGTAGATATTTGCAGTGTTTTTCAAGACAAATAGCATTCCTCCGCCCTCTTGGCTTTTCTATCTATGTGAAGTAGTGAGTAACGGGGGAGAGTAAACTCACCTAAATTATGCCTGGTGCGCAATTTCATCCATGATTCTGCGATTGCTATTATGTCGATACTTTCATTCATTGCAATGATACCCAATTCTTCAATTTCATCTTGGAGACTTCTAACGTTCACATAGTAACATTTGAGAGTACCGTTAGTCACATCAACTTCATTTTCTTACTTATACTGCTTCTACTTTGAGGCCTTGTGTCCGAGCCTAGACTTTTGTCTTTGTTTACACGGGTTGTACTTGCGGAGCAGCAACTACTTCCTCTAACTTGGATTGGATTGATGACACGAACTTTTTTGCTAAGACCTGCAGTGATGTTTCGTTGGGCGCATGTGTTTGTTGTGTATCTAGGGTTGGAACGGGGGGAGATCATTGTGTCATTTTGTTGGACAAGGCTGGCAAAGTTGTAGGTACGATATCGAGTATGTTTTTTGAATAATTTTCAATGACAAGACCAGCGCTGATGGTATCAAGTCCATACGGGCTCTATGCAAGCCTTGTTAGGGATTCTGTTAAATATATGGTACTTTGGGTCAATCATCGTATCTCAATGATCAGAGAACGGTATTTTCTATCCTGGAAGGGTATTACAAGTTTAGGAAGACAACAACAGGATTATTGGTCCAAACAAGGTTGCCTTTTGATAGCAAGAGGATTAGTTTTGAAATCAAGCATCCTAAAGAGCTTGTGCCATTTCTGTTAATATAACATCAAGAAAGGGAACGGCGTAGCTATTTATTGTCAATTTATGTAGAACTTATCGAGCTGCAAGGTAAACGTGTCTATTGTATTGCTGTTTACCACTTCCGCTGGAAGTTTTTGCCACTCTTCTTCAAATCTATATGTGAATAAATTGTGGGTGATGTTGAGTGAGATAATTTTCCGTAAGATTTTGAATCCATTGTTCCTTGTCACTCCATGCCATAAAAAAGATGTTATGAAATTAGAGAAGGTTCAACATAGAGCTACCAGACTTGTCCCTTTGCTGCGGAATAAATTGTACAAAGGCAGGCTAGAAAGAAACGTTGAGTCAGAGGCAACATGATTGAAGTGTGAAAGATTATGAAGGGTAAGAAAAATGTCTACCAAGCAAGCCTCTTCAATCTAGATACAAATGGAGTGATTAGAAACAATGGATTCAAAATCTTTTGGAAATGTTTCTCACTCAACATCATGCGTCGTCTCTTCACGTAAAGAGTTGTTGAAGAACGGAACAAACAAATTTCCAGCAGAGGTTGTAAATAGCAATACAATCGGAAAGTGTGAATTGCCGCTTGATAAGCTCTACATAAATTGCAGATAAATAGCTAAACCGTTCCCTTTCTTGATGTTATGAAAACAGAAAGGGCACATGAAGCTTGCTTAGACGTTCAACTACAGAACTTATCCTCTTGCTATCAAAAGGCAACCAAGTTTAGGCCAATAGGCCTGTTGTTGTTGTCACGGGATAGCTTGCCACATGAACATACATTAGCCGTCGTGATTTAGATCTATACCCTGGTGTGCCTTTAAGGCCACAAAATCCTCTTCTTCTAACTACTGTCTGCTTCTTTGTTGGGTTCTTCCTTATCAATATGAGAGTGTGTGTGCAGATATGTAACACCAAGTAAATGTTTGGTAATGACAGGTATAGGTAGATAGCTATTAACAATTATCAACTGTAAATTAGCATATGGCATCTAAATCAACCAATGGTAAATATTCACAGAAAATTATAACTATTTTTATTTTTGACCTAAATCAAATCCCAAATAGGTTCCTCACCATGAAAGGTATGGCCCTACAGGTATCCCCTTGAATTCATTCTTTAAAGGGAGCCAATAGTAACAATGCATTTAGATATTAATAATAGAATAAATACCCAGCTGATAATCCCATAGAATGAATATAGATTGTCTACTCAACATTCAGCAATAATTATCCAATCAAGATATCCTTCCACCTCACTACTTTATACTAACCAATAGTCCCCACAAATGTCTTTGGGCAGAGCCCCTATCAATTTAGTGGACTTTACTTCTCTTAGGAAGTCTCACAATGTTTATCTAATTTGGTTGTCAGTAATCTATTTGTGTTTATTGTGGGCTTATTTACATCCCTTAGGAAGGGCCACCTCTAACTATCATAATTAACTACTCTGATCAAATTAGAAGTGGACTTATTTTCAACCCACTAGGGAAGGGCCACATGATAACTAATTGATCTAATTATAAATAATAACTTAGGTGGACTTATTTACAACCCACTAGGGAAGGGCCTCGTGATATCTAATTAATATACTTGTAATAATAATTTGGGTGGACTTATTTACAACCCATTAGGGAAGTGCCACACTTACCGGAGACAATGAATTGCCTGCAGACCACTTGTGATGGTTCACATTGAAGTTCAATCAGCTATGGTGAAGTTAACTTGTCCACGATTTAGATTAGATTAGAGGGCTCCTTTTCACCAGTGTAAGTAAGTCTCAGTAGTTGAATTCTCCAAAATTCCCACTTAAGTCCAATAGCATTTAAATAAGGCAAAGTCAAAATTTGATTCAAGTTTTTGTTATCTTGATTCTCAGATTAGATTTAAGAGTAATAAAGCAAGACTCATTTGTATGATCTTGACTGCTGAAATAAGCTGAATTGAGTGGATCAGTCTGAGGTAGGTTGGCAATGTTATACAACTTTTAACTCAGCCTGATGTTCCTCAATTATTGGTTGAATGAAATGCAGTTACTATCCAGACCACAGTAATGGGTCAGAGGAACAGTATTCTAGTAATAGTGATGGAATGATGTAATAATTTAGGTGGTCAAAATACTTTCCTTGGCTGAGTTTGGTAGCCCAACTAATGATATCAATGTATAGCCAGTCAATCATAAAGGAACCACCACTCTAGATTGACTGAGCTAACTGATCGATTTAGGTCAACCAACCAAATTGGAACTCTATCAGTGTTCTGCCAAACACTCGTCCCCTATTCTTAATATCAGGGTATCACAATAGCAGTGAGCAAAATCACTGGTTCAAATGAGGCAAGATAAAGGTTATTCTTCCTTTTGTATTACATTTAATTACAACAGTCTCCATTTACATAAACTACTTGAACAAGTAATTACACAATCTCCCTTACAAGGACAATAATAGGATTAAACACCTCGTGAGCAGTTCTGGGGTAATTTTGGAAAGTTGAATTTCAATGGCTTCAGAGGAAAAATTATCTCACATTTATTTACCAATGCCACCAATCTTGGCTTGGCCCAGGCGCAGTAAGGCAGTCAGTGACAGACTGGAGTCCACCTAACTATGCCACTCTTCACAAAGGAGATCCAGAGTTCCAAAAGAAGAGTCGAATGGGTTCTAGGCTGCTCAAGGACAACAGGTGAACAGCCATTGGCTTATTTAGCAAAATCCTCTTGATGAACAAAGAGTAGGGCGGATCAAATTGGAGGCCAGACTGAGGGAAAAAAATCATACCTTCATAAGCCTCCAAACATACTTCCCAATGCTTGAGCATAATATGAACAATGATTCTCAACACTTCATTTACTATCCATATAGTCAAGTTTAAAAGCTTTTATTCAAAATATATTCAGATTAATCAAAAACATGAGTTTGACTACAGTAGCTTATAGCCACTATAATAATAAAACATAGGGCTTGAACAAATACAAAGCTGCTTGACTGCATCACCGTTTACAGACTTCTCTGTAATTATTCAGTACTCTCTTAAGCAAATCTGGTTCAGGTTGCATCATACCTTGTGTTGGTAGTGCAAGCCAAATCCTTTAATACCAAGTTCAGCTTAGCCTGAATGTGTGGAACCAGTCCTGGGGTGTCAGGCTAGCATGTTGACCATAGCAAAGTCCTTTCTCATGGTCTCAAATGAAAATTCAATGGTTTAATACACCATTTAACAAGGCATAACTTTACTTCATCTGAAACATATAAAAAGAATTAGGATTACAATGTTGAGCGGGATTCCTTTGAATCCCCCTCTCATTGTCTTCCTACACTTGTAAACTTCAAGCTCTGATTTAAATCTGACCTTTCAAGTTGTTGTTTTCCTGCTGCTGTCAAAGGAGGCATCTCTAAATATGTGATAGGAACAGTATGTATTAATAGCATTTGAATATTCTGCAAATAGAAAATAAAATATTTCATGATGAAGTAAATGGCAACTCTCATCACACATGAATACAGCTACCAGTAATGTTCGACTTAAGATGAACGTTACTGGCAACGTCAGAATTTATAAGACATATAGTACCAGTATTGTCCGCCCCAAGAGTTTCTAATGGCTATCTGCCCCTATCGTGAGTATTATAAATTTGAACTCTGGCACTTATACATACCTTAGGACTAGCTTGCTATGATAATGGAGTAGATTTCATTTGCAGCTATTATTGAGCTTCTGAGACCAGAACAAAGAAAAAAAAGTCTTCTCATAAAAATTGAGCAGTTTTAAAAAACCCATAAAAACTTTCACAATGTTTATTAAGGAAAGGCACATATTGCATTTCAGATGTTATTACTGCCAAAACATAGAGAGTAAACAACATGTAGTACATATTATAACTTTGGAAATTATGTAGACTTTGGGTGAGCATATTTTTTTTTAGCCTACATTCAGCCTCAAAACTAGTGAAGGTAGCTCAATTCTGTATACATATTCAGAAACTAGACATTCTTACACTTCCCATGGTGTAACACATGTTGGTTTTAAGTGAATTTAGGTCTTTAAGGTTGACGATGACACTTTCGTGGAGTGAGCCTGTGCAATAAATCGTGTCAATACTTATGTGAACTCGATCTTTATTCATTAGGAGAGGTGAATAGATCAAGGTGTGGAAGACTTGAAAGGTAAGGAAAGCTTCAACTGAGCAGGCCTTTTCACTCCAGATGCAAGTGGAGTGACAAGGAAGAATGGATACAAAATTCTTGTGAGGATCTCTCTCGATATCATATACAATTTCTTCACTTATCCAAATGTCGAAGAATGTAACAAACTTCCAGCAGTGGGTGTTTGTTCTAAACGTTCAAGTTGCGGCTTTATGAATTGTACATAAATTGCCGGTAAGTATACGGCTCCCTTTCTTTATGTTTTAAAAACAGAAATGGCACATGAAGCACTCACAGACATTCTACTTCAGAACTAATAATCTTGACATCAAAAGGCAACCTAATTTGGACCAAAAAGACTGTTGTTGTGTTGTAAGCTTTGAGGTTGTTGAAATATGTTACAGGTGGAGAAGGTACGAATAATAAACTTGTCATTGATTTCTATCATTTTGAATTATGAAAAAAGTAACAGGTCAACAGATTAATTTTCAAACAAGCAGGGTTATTGAATGTGATATTAACAGACACAACAGAACAAAAGCATATCATATCTAGATTTACTTTTGAAAATTGGAATTATCAATGAACACTTTCATGCATCAGGGAACACTCCGCTCTGCAGAGAAAGGTTAAAGATTATAAAGAGAGGCTGTGTCAATTGCACAGCACACTTCTTCAGCAACTTATGGTGGAGTGCATCCATGCTCATTGCTGAACTAACATTGAACCCCACCAGACCGTCATGGACATTCCGAGACCTTATGGCAAACTTGCTCATTTTGCCATCAAATGACTGGAAAGGTGCAGGATTGGGAGGAACATCCTCTATATACGCCAGAGAAGGTGGATAATGGGAGCTCAGCCATCTCCAGTGGATCGTAAACCAGCTGTCAACCTGCATTACGAAGTGGTCCAACCCCAAGAGGACCTTTTGTCTTTTGTATATAAGCATGGAACAGCTATGGGGAGTCTATACCGTTGCATAAGGTATTCCTTGTACTGAGATGGCTGAACAAAGCAAGATTTCGAAACTGATAGTTGAGATCATGAAAGGTAGCTAGTGACTCCAAAGTATTTTGATCATTTCTGCCAAACCTTGTTCTTTAAATCTTGTACTCATCCCACGCATTTGCTCTCCTCACCTTCAACCCGTGGGGAGGCCTCACAGACCATGGTACCCTAGACGAGTCTCCAGCAAGAGGCACATGCAAGTTTATCAGACTCCTCAGTATAGTGAGGAATACACTATATGCCTCACAAACACCCAGGTAAACAAATTCAAGAGGCCAATCAATCATTGATAATGCCTCGGAAATAGCCCCGTAGTTACAATGGTGCTAAGAATACATCCATGCTTGGTGTCTTGCACCATCAGTCTCCAAGGCATTCACAAACAAATAATCACAAATAACAGGCAATTGAGCACACCTTGGAAAAGGAGCCAGAACAACATCTCCAACAAAATCTGGCTGGCTTGTAGAAAATAAATCTAGTATGTTGCTGGACAAGAGAAAAGTCTGCTCCCTCACCCACTGATGCAAGCCACAAACAAAGCAATCCAAAAACAGTTGATCTGTCAAGTTAACATTTTCTTCCTACACCAACCCATCCGACCACTTCACCAAAAGCATCTTGAAATCCCCCTACACGACCATTTCAAGTGCGACCAACACAGAAGTCACTAATCAAACTTATCAGATCAAGATTTTCCTGATCACCATATGATGGTCTATAAACAGACAAAATCCACAAATCAAGTTGAACCAGAAAGACTGCTGCTACATTTGGCAAGTCCAGACTAACTTCCTCATACTTGAGTGATTTTTTTTCAAAATATATATATCTACAAACATCATGTTCTTGCAAACCAAGTCTCACCAATCACGAACACCTCCAGCCTATTTTCTGAAATATAATCTATTTTGTTTGTAAGACTATTGACTTTGCCTGGCCAATCTTCAGCAATGAAAACTGGAAGACTGACAACTGCAGAGTCCCTCAACAATTGATGGACCAAACACCCGCAGCACCACCCCAGCGTCCAACCGCGGCAAACAGCAGCCCACTCAATGGGAACGCCACCACGGCCACCAGAGCCGCCACCACGGCCACCACAACCGCCACCGCGGCCACCACAACCGCCACCGCGGCCACCACAACCGCCATCGCGGCCAACATAACCGCTGCCGCCACGACCACCGCCACTGCCGCCACGACCACCGCCGCTGCTGCCACGACCACCGCCGCTGCTGCCACGACCACCAGAACCACTCCCGCTGACACCAGAGCCGCCACAGCGGCCATCTAAACCGCCACCGCTGCCGCCACGACCATCAGAACCACTCCCGCCAAGACCACCAGAACCACTCCCGCCAAGACCACCAGAACCACTCCCGCTGACACCAGAACCGCCTCCCCTGACACTAGAACCGCCTCCACAGTCATCAGCACAAACACCAAGACCCCCAGCACGACCTCCAGCAACGCCACCGCCTCCACGCCCAGCCGCACCCCTGTTTGCAGCCGTCGCCCGACCGTCAACAGCAGCCCTTCTTGCAATAATCTCCTGTTGCTGCCTGTAGGTGAAGTTCCTCTGTATGTAAACAGACTTGGATTCCTCCAAGAATCTTGAATTCTTGGCCGAGTTCATCGAATTCAACTTCTCCAATGTCCAGAGCCAAACAAACTTAGGCAAATTTCTCCTTCATCTCCTCAGCACTGCCAGTCTGTAAACCTGAGGACAGTAAAGTCTTGGCGACATTCCTGTTAACGCAATTCTCTCAAATTTGCAAGAATCTTCTCCCTAGAGATTGTAGCTTCATAGGAAATGAACCCACCAAGCAGCTTGTTGGCAGAATGACCGCAAGATGCCAGCTCAATTTACCATGACATCTCATCAACTCGTTTGGTAAGGGATCCAACAGCAACCAACAACTGGTTGAAAGCTGACTCAAGTCCAGTCTCCTTGCCAGGAACATAAGAAGAACTGGTGCTACCAAAATATCTACACCTACAACAAAAATACTGCACAGCACAGCCAGTATCTTTTATATGACAACTAACAACATCCTCCTCTACCCCAAGACAAGACACACCAGCGTGTAATTTCCCGCGGCAGACCAAACAAGAAACGACGCCACCCAAAAGAACGTCATCACAGAAAGAACAGTGCACATCCCCGCCAGGCAGCCCATCAATCGATGAGTCCCTGCCTGCAGCCAGCCCACCCCTCTCAGTCAAGCCCCAGACTTACAGGTCACTGCTGCCTCATGTTTTTGGGACTGAATAGGTGTAGGTGGGAAGCCTCTGCTGACACTGAACCTTTGAACTTCCGCCGCCGAGATGCCGCAGCAACTGTAGGCCTCCAAAGATGCCACTGAGCCAACAGACTCGTGTTCCAACTGGCCAGCATCTGACACTTCAGTTTCTTCATACTGGATGCAAGAGCTGGTCATCAGGATCCACTTGTCGTGAGTGCTCTTCCATCCCTTGCAGTGAATTTTAATCTGATCTTCCTCTTTGCTCACATCTACCACAATACACTCAAACATCTTGAGATCCTTTCTGTCTCTCACCCTCACCTTGTCTCCAACACTTACAGCTTTAGGCATCTTGGTCCAGTATCTTGAATACTGTGGAATTCTTCAACCAGCTTCTTCAAAGGTGACCGATGATGATTCCAGGCACAACCTGCTCTCACAGGCCCCTAGGCTTAAAAGCTTGAATGGTTATAGGAGTCTTTACATCCAGAAAGACCTAACCTACAGGCAAAGAGGAGAGTTGCTGACTCGGAGGCGTGCT
>SDVV010000482.1:0-31575 GCA_016164225.1 Gammarus roeselii | reverse complement strand
ATATGTAACTCACAAAATATATTCAAATTTCTCAGGGAAAATTATAAAGCTGCGGTAAATGATAAACTGTGTCAACATTTTTTGCCCATTGACATCAAAAGCTCATCATGCAAATACATATTTGATTGAAATTCCCTTTGATAAACATTTACCAGTGGGTCGTATAATATATACGTTTGCGGGACTAATTTAGCGGACAAAACAGTACATTGTCGGTGCTCCCCTGCACTTATGCCATGCCATCGAGGCAGGATGGATATATTCAACCCGCAATGCACTTAACAGTTCCCATCAACTGCGGGCATTCGTCTGTTATACCGACGCTTAACAGTTCCCATCAACTGCGGGCATTCGTCTGTTATACCGACGAAGTGAACTTTTGTCAGACTTCCTAGACACTCTCCTCCACGATGGCCCTTTGTGCGTTTCCTATGATTGGAGGCTGCCATTGATCTGTCTGCTCCCAGCACTTGACATCGACCATCACCGCTTAGTTCACGTGCAGCAGCTTGCCATTCCGGATGCTTCACACTGATGATGCCTCCACATGATGAATTTGATTTATTTCATGCATACATAAAAGATTTGTTTTTAAGTTTGTTGTATTTCAAATATGAAAATTGACTTTCTGTTTGCAGCGACCACAAATCAAGCGACTGCCAAAACAAGAACCTCTCCCGGCAAAAAGACGGCTAGGCTCTGAGGTGACAGATCAAAACTTATTTTCCAATTCTTACCTTATTAACCTTCGGGTGTCGTTGTCGTGGTTGATTTACCAAATCAGCCTACAACGGAGCTTTAGTTTCGACTCGGCCCAGGACCTGCCCAAGCAGGTAGTGCTGCGGTGATTAAAGTGCAGATGTTGGGGATGAGCAGGTCATAAGTTCGAGGGGGACCAACACGGCTCTAGGGCTTATATGAAATTTTTCTTTTTCAGGGCAACGGGGCACTCACAAAGGTCCTCTCGTGCTGCGATGTCATTCTTAGTTTAGGGACAAGCAAGATTCAATTATATTAAATTTACGATGCTTCCTAGCCCGTTGAAGTCAGCGTCCTCCTGGCGCCGATCGGTTAATCAGCATACAGAGCCTGCTCACGTTAAAAATACTTTTTGTATTATGGTAGCGTTAGGTTTACGACTGTGTTAAGTCAATTTCCAATGCGTGGCGAATGTCAAAGGTATGCATGGAGCCCCAGTAGGTACATGAACTCGGATGGTATGAGGAAATAATGTCTCAGCACTGCCAGGGTGGCAGTGAATAGGATTAACACTCAATCTAACCTTCTGCAAGGCCCCAAGGAATCGCAGTCGTCCTTAGTGTGCTCGGTAGCAAAACGCCCCAACACCTGCGGAGGGATGATGAAAAGGAGAAAAGAAACGGGATCCCATGCATGTAATCTACATTTACGGATGGAAATCTCACGCACGAGAACAGCACGAATGGAAAGGAGAAAAAGTTGGAGTCGTAGAAAAATGTTGCATTACAGCGAGAGCCTAGCTTCGCTGTTTTAGCCACACGAAAGATGAGTAATTAGGACCGATGTGTGTGTGTGTGTGTATGCATATGTGTGAGGGGGTGAAGGCATGCGTGTATGTGTGTGTGCGCGTAACTACTGTCTGGATAACTGCAAAAGAGATATTTTACGATAAGCCAAAGAAAATACAACAAAACATAGGATGCGTATGAGGTAAATAAAAGCTAAGTAAATTCATGATTGGAAGAAAAGGAGAGATAGTGAAGGGCGAAGCCGACTGGAGTTTGCAGGAGAATAAGGCTTTTCACCCTCCACCCCAACCCTCCTCCCTCTCCCGGTTTGGCTGTGTCTCTTTGCGACTCGTGAATCCATCGGATGCCTAAGGGGAAGGGGAGTGCAGCTGGGAGAAGGTCAATGAAGGGACCTCACCCATTACATGTTGACATAACGGTGGAGTGTGTAATCCAAAACGCAGGCGAGCGAGGTGTATACGGTCGGGTCAAAGGAGGACAATATCTGCCGACTGCTGGGGAATAGTTCGGATTATTGACCAAATGTGTGAGGTGAATTGTGTTTGCACGTAAGCACGGAACGTAGTGTTGTGAGGTCCCGGTTGCACACAATCATGTTTGTTGTACAAGGCTGGGGTAATGCAGATGTATCTGCGAGTGGGGTTGGGGTTTCGCAGGCAATGTAGAGGATATAAGGAGTTTCTAGTGTCATCATACAAGTGTCTGCCCTCCATGTCCATTTGATCACTCAAAGATGAACCAGTGCTTCGCTGGGCATGTTTTCTACAGGCGTAGTTTGTGTGTAACCTGTTGCAAAGCGTAGGGCAGCGTTCGCGGAGTCGATATTATCATGACACAGTGCGAGTACACGAGGACGGGCCTCTTTCCCTGGTCTAATCTAAGTTAACATAATCTGATCTGTAAAACTACCGGCCCTTACGACTTAAAGAGCATAGAATTGAAGAGGAGTACATGTGTGTCATACATTCACGCTATAAAGGAGAAGAGAAGATTGATTAGAAAAAGTGCAGACCTACCAGAATCGATGAATTACGCGTCCTATGGAGGAGGTAATGAAGACTCGCGTTAGATCTCCTGTGGAGATGGACCCTTCAACTTTCAATCTAATTCTGAGTTCGTTGGATTATCAGCGTAAGGTATGCGTGCGCTATGTAGGATATCCGTGGATGAGCCTCATATTCTCAATTGAAAGAGTTGTCCGCCATCATATGCTCTCAAATCTTAAGACTCTTCCCTAGTGTACTATTACCCTTTGTCTATATATAGTACGTTTTCCCCACAAGCTACCTCTTTCACCGTCCAATGATTCAGTGTGTTGGTTGATCACTGCACTGGACCTAAAAGCTGGTGTCCACGTGCCCAGGCGCTTTCAATTTTATTGTATCTTAGGTAACTACTTAGATTTTTTTTTCTCTCACTCTCGTGCATTAGTTTGCGTTTACTAGCTTATTAGCTATTATTCATGTCCCATTAGATTACCTTTATGTGTTCATTATCCTTTATTCTCGTGCCTCCGATTATTGCCTCGCGTACTTTTTTTAGGACTGTTTATCAAGGTTATTTTTCTATTTGCTTCAATCCTCTAGTGACTAGCTTCAATCAATTCACGTCTGAGTGGATTCCTTATAAGTTTTGTTGCCTTCATTAGTATACGACCAAGATTATTTTGAGTCACACTTTGATAGGTTCTATTTTAATTTACTTTTTATGCCATTACCTAACAATAGTCAAATCCAAGGGAGCCCATCTCTTTTCCTGTTACTGCAAGATCATTTTTGACATATCTACATCTCAGCTGCCGTTTTGGGATATTTTGATGGCCCCCTACTTATTTTTTTTCCATTGATGGTATTCTATTTAATTTTTTCCATCGGTGATATTCTATTTCATCTTTAGCAGTTCATTATAATACACATCAGTCAGTTATTTGAACTTCTTGGTGGTCTACTGCGCTGTAGCAAGTATCTTTTCACCACACGCTACCTCTCTAACCGTTCAATTATCCAGCGAGTTTGATGATCTCTTCTTTGAACTCATAAGCTGGTGTCCACGAGCTCTCTAGACTCCGCCAAGGTGTTTTCTGCTCTTATTCGCCCATTCGATTTTATTCGTGCTTTCTGTAGTACCTTTTTTGGGTTCATTAACTCACGATTCATTGTTTGCACATTTCTTTAAGGACAGTATATTGAGGTTGTTTTTAGTGTGCTCCAATTTTTCTATTGGCTTTATTTCATGTCTTTCAGGATTACTATTCAATGCTTATTAGCTTTTTAATTTTTTCACGTGTGCTTTCATTGTTCAGGTCATATTTAAATTAACTTTTCCAGATATTACTCATGTACAATTCGCTATTACCCACGTACAATCAGCTATCACCCACGTACATTACGCTATTAACCACGCACAAACAGCTATTGCCCACGTACAAACAGGTATTACCAACTTACAATCAGCAATTACCCAAGTACAAATAGCTATTACCCACGTACAATCAGCTATTGTACGCGTGCAATCAGCTATTACCCACGTACAATCAGCCATTACCCACATACAAGCAGCTACTACCCACGTACAATGAGCTATTATCCGCGTGCAATCAGCTATTACCCACGTACAATCAGCTATTACCCACGTACAATCAGCTATTACCCACGTACAATCAGCTATTACCCACGTACAACCAGCTATTTTACGCGTGCAATCAGCTATTACCCAAGTACAGTCAGCCGTTACTCACGTACAATCCGCTATTATCCGCGTACAATCAGCTATTGTCCACATACATTGTATTGTACCACTTTACATCTTGCAGCTTAGAATCGTGCTATGATTTCATAACACCCCACTTACTGAATTGTAATAATTTTTTCGTCATCTTCTGATACTCCGCCGATCATGTCTAGTATAAGGTTGGTACCCAGGACCATGATATCATTCCCTTATTGAGAAGCAGATGGAAGCAGCTATGAGTTAGTTCAGCTTTGCATTCAACCCAAATCACGCAATATGAAGAAACCCTGCGCGTACGTGCATCCGACGATAAGCGCATCCGAATCTCATTTGTATTATTCCCGTTTTAACTCCGCTTTCGAATCGTCGACATAATCGTCACATCCCGCATCTAATTATAGTATTGCATTCATATCTGCTGTCTACAAGAAATCGTAAAAAATAGAACTCGGGCTGACGGTCCATTTCCCAACGGTAAATTCTATAACAGTCCAAGATGGTTCAGGTTAAGCTAGAATGTTGCATCTGCCACACCTCGTACGCCCCCGAACTAATGGATTTCCAAAGTTCTTCTTTCTCTGCCAGGACTTTGCGTAGCAGTCGCTCAAATGGGGAATGCAAGACATTGCGCTGTAAAATTTGTTAAGCGGCAGAGAAAACCAAGCAACTGAAAGCACAAATCAGTCACGCCTTCGATAGCTTATCCAAAACAGAGACAGTCTCATCCAACGGCTTATCCAAAACAGAGTCAGTCAACACGGAGACCCGATTGATGGCTGTTGAATTAAAATTGGAAAACGTGCTGAAACATTTTCACGAATTTAAAGACCTGATAAGCAGCGAATTAGCAGCTGTCAAAGAAACTGTCGAGGCCACCCAAAATCAAGTGAAAGAACTCCAAGTGCAGATAGACTCCGAACTCGCCAAGAATCTTTCGACTCTGGACGCTGAGACAAACGATCGTATTAAACCGACAGTAAACTCAGTCAAAGATAGCGAAGCACTGTACTCAACTGTAGTTAGTAGGAGCCACGCTGTGACAATGCAACACACGTCGGACCACAATCTCACCACTTTCGACCCAATACACGTAACCGATTCGATGTATTGCCCGATGAAATGGACTTTCCGAATACAGAGAAAATTATTGTGATTGGTGATTACAATGTCACCTCCTTCAAATCAAATCAGCGAAAAGGGAGAATTTAACTGAAAATACTCGGCAAAGCCGATTTGAAACCTGACGAGGTCGCAGGCATAATCGCAAAGGAAAGGATACATTCATCTAAGCAAATTATAATACAAGTCGGAGCTATAGACGTGACGCAGACGGAATCAACATGGAAAAGGTATGAAGCTATGCTGAACAACATCAAACCTTCACACGCGAACCTCCATGTCACTGGCATCCTGCCTCATCCGAACCAAAGTAGATATAAGTTAAGCAAGATGATTTTACTTAACAATCGCCTAGCAACTTTCTGCATAACCCAGAAAATATCTTTTTCGGATCATTGGGATACGATGATCGACCCAAAGTACTATGACTTTAATAGAATCACCAACAAGGCTCGCATTAACTCGTATGGACTTGATACTATCGGAAACATCCTTAAAAACATCGGCGCTGGACTTGTCAACGAAAATAAGTCAAAAAACTTAAACGATATCATACCAACAACTCCACCAGCCGTGCCCGACGAAACGACACAGCGACCTCCGCCCGTTCCAATCCGAGATATACAACAAATACAAATGCCCATCAAAACCCCACCACAGGTCCTAGCAAAAAAGTTCCTGTCATCAATCCAGTCAGAGTTAGAGACAGTAACCGCAGCTCCGCTAGTATAACACGTGTAAAAGAAAACGAAAGTCTTGGCTCCAACACAAGACCTCAGAGTAGAAGCAAAATAAGTCAAGCAAATCAAGTCAATGTGACTAACGGTACTCTCAAATGTTACTACGTGAACGCTATTTTATTTCACAAAGTTAGACAAGGCCGAGAGGGTGGAGGAGTGCTGTTTCTCGTGAAAAACACTCTGCAGATATTAGAAGTCACCATTCCAAACAACAGGCACGGCATAGTATCAATCAAAGTAGTCGACAAACATTTAAAATGTCAAATCACTTTCGTCTATAAGCAAGGTTGCAGATGATATCGATCTCCACAACACCCTCGTCGATGTTGTCACAACACAACACAGTATTGCGCTTGGCGACTTCAATATCCCCGACATTGATTGGGAATCAGACGAATGCACTGCAGACGATAAGTTTATGACCCAAATGGTGAAGACACCTACATGAGGTAGCAACATTCTTGATCTCCTATTTAGTGCAAGCGACTCTCAAGTCACGAACGTTGAAGTAGGCGAACCACTCGGAACTAGTGACCACAACTGTATCCGTTTTTTGATAGAGCTCGAGTTGAAAACATCAACAAACTGCGATAAAGTCCCAAACTTCAGATTAGCTCATTTTGATGGCGTAGGAGAGTCAATGACGTCAGCAAATATAACCCTCGGACAAAATGTCAATCAATCGCTTGACTATTTCTTGACTGCGCTTAAAAATATCGAACATGAGCATATCCTGCGCAAAAACAGGCGAACAACAGCCTATCAGCCCAAGTACTGGAAAGAAGAATTGCAGCGCCTTCATTCACAAAAGAAAGCAAAGCATTCGGTTAAGCAGAGACATCCAAATGACGACGTAGCAAAAAATGAATAAAAAATTAGCAAACGAGGTCTAAAGAGGGTCCTGAAACGTAAGAAGAAAGATTATGAAAATGAAATTGCTGCCAATGTCAAAACTAATCCGAAACTATTTTTTAGTTATATTTCGAGTAAAATAAATGTTAAATCTGTAATAGGTCCTCTCGAGAACGATGTTGGTGAGCTAGAAGCGGATGACACCAATATGAGTGTACTACTTAACGAATACTTTTGTTCTGTATTTACGTTAGAGAATCAGGATATTCCTAATCCTGAGGATATCGTAGCTGCAAAACAAATTGAAGCTCTCACCACAGTGAACTTTTCCCCCGACGAAGTTATTAAATATATAGATAAATTAAAAGTCACCAAATCTCCAGGTCCAGACCAAATTCATCCTAAAATTATAAAAGAGACTAGAAATGAAATCGCCGAACATTTATCAAACTTTTTTACCCAATCTCTCACAAATGGCACCTGCCCTTCTAAATGGAAAGAGGCCAATGTTACCCCAATTTTTAAACAAAAGCACAAAAAATGTCCCGGCAACTACCGTCCAATTAGTCTCACCTCAGTCATTGGCAAGTTGGTGGAAAGTTTGATAACGGATAAAATCACAGAATTCTTTGAATCAAACAAATTGATTGGCGACTCCCAGCATGGCTTTTGACACAACCATTCCTGTCTTACAAATCTGCTACTCTTTTTTAGAAATATAATTGAAATCCATGAAACAAAATCTCCAATCGATATCATTTATCTCCCCCACAAGCGCCAATTAAGTAAATTGCACAGCATCGGTTTTCGAGACGAGCTTAACAGCTGGATAAAATGATGGCTCACGGACAGAAGGCAGCGAGTTGTACTTAACGGAGCTTCCTCCCCCTGGGGTAACGTTACAAGCGGCGTGCCTCAAGGATCCGTGTTAGGGCCAGTTCTCTTTATAATATTCATTAACGATCTCGATAGCAACATACTCTCAAACATTAACAAGTTTGCAGACGATACTAATATCGGAGGGAAAGTGCAAACTGAACTAGAGTGTCAGCAGATCAAACTAGACTTGAACAAAATTGTTGATTGGTCAAAAAAGTGGCAAATGAAATTTAATGTCGACAAATGCAAAGTTATGCACATAGGTCTGCATAACCCCAAACACGAATATTCAATGTCAGGAAAAAAACTCATTCCCGTCACCGAAGAGAGAGATTTAGGTGTCATCATTAGTAACGACTTGAAAAGCAGCAAGCAATGTAACGATGCTGCCAAGAAAGGCAACAAAATGCTAGGTATGATATCCCGCTCTATCTCTTACAAAAACCAGCACAGTATGCTCAAGTTATTTAGTGCATTTGTTTGACCGCATCTCGAGTATTCCGTTCAATTCTGGTCTCCATTCCCTAGAAAAAGACGTTATTAAACTTGAGAAGGTTCAACTTAAAGCTACCAAACTCATTCCCTCGCTGCGGAATAAATCGTACGAAGACAGGCTTCGTGAACTCAATCTTTATTCGCCAGAGAAACGTCGGGTCAGAGGCGACATGATAGAAGTGTTGAAAATTATGAAGGGTAAGGAAAACGTCGACCGACCGAGCCTTTTCACTCTAGATACAAACGGAGTGACTAGGAAGAATGGATACAAAATCGTTGGGCAACGTTTCTCACTCGACATCACGCGCAATTTCTTCACGTATAGAGTTGTCGAAGAATGAAACAATCTTCCAGCGGAGGTTGTAAACAGCAATACAATCGAAACGTTGAAGTCGCGGCTCGATAAGTTCTACATAAATCGTCAATAAGTAGCTAAGCCGTTCTATTTCCTGTTGTTATAAAAAAACAAATGGCACACGAAGCTCTCTTAGACGTTCTACTTCAAAACTAATCCTCTTGCTACCAAAAGGCAACCTAGTTTGGGCCAATAGGCCTATTGTTGTCCTCCTACACTTATAAACACTTGTAAACACTATGCGTTTCATTTGTGCGAGAAGAGAATACTCTTCATTCAACCTATGATACTCCTCATTCCGATCTATGATCTCTACATCCTAATCAAGTGTCTCGTTTCTTCAATATGATAATTAATGTCCATCTTATATTTGCGCAAGTAGCTTCTCTTCGTACAGCTTACCACTATCCGATACATTGCTGTTCCACTTCCATTACACACCAGAGCAACCTATGATAACAGAGTTTGCTACTCAACACACAGAAAACACACACATCCTTCTGTACCCCATCCTTTCTCTTCTTTTCCTTGTTATCATCATTTTGTATTTGTCTTGCCCACAAAGACTCGTATCAGAGCTCCGGTGAAGATGGACCCATAATCAAATCCACATCGCTGCTCCTGCTATATTTTTATTCTACTTGTCCCTTTTTCATGACCTTAACCTCAGCAGTACTCCCACATTTTCCGGCATGAACACTACACGGTCAACTTTTTATGCAATTATTTGCAGGATGGACGAAATATGCCTGGGTCTGGTGATCCGACAGTGTAAATGAGGATCGAATCAAAGCATAGGGCATAGTAGGGCTGACGTAGTGTAGGTAATAGTTGAATACAAGAAGCTGCTTTTCTATGGAGATATGATGAGATATCGTACTGAATTTGCTGTAGTCCAGTGGATCTGATTTGTGAAGTTGAAGGCTCTGAAGAAACCGACCGCTAACTTTTACGTGCGCTATGGAGCAATGACGGGAACCGTCTCCACCAGAGTTCTAACTGACTTCAGAACGCCGTTGGAGATCGACCCTCAATCTAATCTAATCCGGGCTCAGGCCAGTGAACTTATTTGTATGAATTGAAGAGCGGAATATGGATGGTCATCATTATGATGGAACTGTCTTAGAAGCGGGTTGGTGCGAGTGCACTGGGCGAGAGGAGAGGTCGTGAGGGGCGACGGAGAGGTCAGGAGATTATCTGGTTTGAATTGGTTCTACCAAGCTTGTCGAAAATTATTGTAAATAGCGTCCTTAGCTGATGAGCGTGACTGCGGTGTTTGTTTTACTCCTTATTTGTGCATCCTGCTGAGTATTTGAGGTTTTTCGGCGCTCAAAAAATACTACTTCCTGTCGGGAAGACAAAAAAATTGCAGGGCTGTATCACACATCATCCTGCTGGCCTCACCTTTATTTATGGGATTGTTCCTTTATTCGTTCATTATTCCATCAAAAAAATAGATTAGACCAAGTGCTCCACCTCCACCGTCGATTCCATTAAGAGCTTCATCTCCACCGTCAGAGGGGATAGATGGATCCTTTTATTCAATCTAATCAAATCTTACCGTGGGATAGTGAGAGACTAGGTTAGGAATGAAGGAGGTTGGTATAGTGATTCCATGAAAGCTGAAATATAGATCAGAGCTTGAACAAGTTAAACGGAACGAGCTGGATGTGTCCGCTCAAAAAAAAAACTGGATTTGCTAAGGCTTTGGACATCGTTCACTTGTAGAGAATGCAAATAATGACACATGTCAATAATGGGGCTGGAGGGGCTCGTAGAATGGGGCTTGTACACTCTGAAAGGTTCAAATTTGAGTCCTAACGAGTTGGGCCTCTCGGAAGTAAACTACGGTAACCAGGCACACGCTCTTCCTGGCGCCGCGAGCAGACCATGAGGACCAGGGAGCGAGATTCGAAACTTTGTTTTATTCGGTTCACGTAACTGAAAGGTAACTGATATAAGACACCAACAACAAGAGAGCGTTGTCATCAGAGAAGTGAAACAACAATAATGACTGTGTCCAAATTTAATATCCGCTGACAAGAAATACACCACGAGGAATCACTGCATCATTGACATGATAATCCGCTCAATGGAAGCATAGTTCAACATTATTCAATAAAGAAGACCCTCGTTTCGACAATAACATGGCCAACATGTCCATGACATGTGCTATAACGTAGTTATTCCTGGATACAGATGCTAGAAAGCCCACGTTTTCTTGATAAAAAATCACCGAAGTTCTGGAAGACACAAAAATATTGTTAGAAATGAGGTTCATGACACTACAAACAGTTTATTGTTATCCGTTAAGTTCTGTTTTGTTTCAAAAATACAAGAAAGATAAAATATTAAATGATGTATTTTGAATGTATGCAATTTTCCAAATGCATGTCACAAAGCTGGGAACTAATGCCGTCATTTAAAGAAATATTGAATGTCTCACTGAGTTGGAGCACGGAATATCAATGATTTAATTAGCACATGTAAACAGTTTCTCGGCATATTCTTCACAAATCTTGTTTCTCGTCACATCCTTCACAAAACTTGTTTCCCGGCTCATGCTTCACAAAACTTGTTTCTCGGCACATCCTTCACAAAACTTGTTTCTCGGCATATGCTTTACAAAACTTGTTTCTCGGCACATCCTTCACAAAAATTGTTTGCCGGCACATCCTTTACAAAACTTGTTTCTCTGCACATCCTTTACGAAACTTGTTTCTCGGCACATCCTTTACAAAACTTGTTTTTCAGCACATCCTTTACACAACTTTTTTCTCGGCACATCCTTTACAAAACTTGTTTCTCGGCACATGTTTTACAAAACTTGTTTCTCGGCACATCCTTTACAAAACTTGTTTCTCGGCACATCCTTTACAAAACTTGTTTCTCGGCACATGTTTTACAAAACTTCTTTCACGGAACATCCTTTACAAAAATTGTTTGCCGGCATATCCTTTACAATACTTGTTTCTCTGCACATCCTTCACAAATCTTGTTTCTCGTCACATCCTTCACAAAACTTGTTTCCCGGCTCATGCTTCACAAAACTTGTTTCTCGGCACATCCTTCACAAAACTTGTTTCTCGGCACATGCTTTACAAAACTTGTTTCTCGGCACATCCTTCACAAAAATTGTTTGCCGGCACATCCTTTACGAAACTTGTTTCTCGGCACATCCTTTACAAAACTTGTTTTTCAGCACATCCTTTACACAACTTTTTTCTCGGCACATCCTTTACAAAACTTGTTTCTCGGCACATGTTTTACAAAACTTGTATCTCGGCACATCCTTTACAAAACTTATTTCTCGGCACATCCTTTACAAAACTTGTTTCTCGGCACATGTTATACAAAACTGGTTTCTCGGCACATCCTTTACAAAAATTGTTTGCCGGCACATCCTTTACAAAACTTGTTTCTCGGCACATCCTTTACAAAACTTGTTTCGCGGTACATCCTTTTTAAAACTTGTTTCTCGGCACATCCTTTACAAAACTTGTTTCTCGGCACATCCCATACAAAACTTGTTTAAAATAGAGCTGCTAAAATACCTACCAGTGATTACGAAATAAGCATTTGTCACTGAACACAGCAAGCTCTCGTATGACAAGGACTAAAGTGGTAGGGGGTATTTATAAGTTAATATCAACGTCACATAGATGTTTCACGATATGGATCACTAATGATCGTGTTAATTGAATCTTAAATCTGGTAAACACCTCGTATGGAAATGGCAAAAAATGCATGAAACTTCTACGTAACCATATGGAAAAAAAATCGTTCGTAGTCATTAATAATAAATGATGAAATCATCAAAGATCCACAGACTATTTTAAATACTTTCACTAATTATTATCCAGGGGAATCTATTGTTAGCAGCATCGTCCCATTAGAACACTATTTATGGAATGCAATCCCCGAACACAATGTAATTCCTTTCAAAATGATTGCAGGGAAAGAAAGGCATTCCCTTTAAGCATGGACCATAAAAAAAGGTAAAGCAATCATAAATTGTTTAAAAAATGGTAGCAGCAATAGCTGGGATAACATCTCAAACACTGTTATTGGAGAAACATCTGAGATGATTTTACTTCATTGACCCTGTTCATCACTACAGCAGGGAAGATTTTTCTTTGCAATCAGAATCGTTAAAATGACTCCAATTAATAAATATACAAGCAAAACTGTCATCAAGAATTATTGCCGAATATCAGTCCTGCCTGTCAAATGCAAGCTTATTAAAAAAAAGGCTAAATTATATACTCACTCTATATTAAATCCAACCGAGCCAAAATAAATATGGCTTCCAGGCTTTCAGGAACACAAAACTTGCGTGATTGAAGTTCACTGGAGATGTAATTGATGACTTCGATAGTGGGAAGGTCACTGTTGAAACTTTCATGGAACGAAGCTAAGCTTTCGCTTATGTCAACTTTGAAACTATGGGGACGATATTACGGCATTGTGAAGTTAGCTCCATTGAAATAAGTAGGAGAAAATAACTCTTTCATAGAGAGCACCTTGTGAGTTCAAATTAACGATCAACTTCTGTCCATACGCTTGATACAAGAGTACCGCAAAAGTCGATCCTTGGACCTTTGCTCTTCCTTAAGTACTTTATTGGCATCATAAACACTGTCGACAGGATGAATTTGTCCTATTTTCCGGATGATACTACAGTGTACGCGACTAAATAAGTCTTAATGATACCTTTACTAATATGAATAATGACCTGGTCCATAATTTAAAATAGTTACGATCAATAACATTGTCACTTAATGTAAACAGGACTCAAGTTATGGTATTTTATAGCTGGAACATACCCATTCCGAACACAGATGTTGAATTGAAGGGTCAACGAATTGTATAGATCGCATAAAAAATTGTTATCAGTATAATAATGGGGTAGAGACCTCTATGGGAATATCACGTCTCGTGATCTTATGCCAGTCGCGTTTCTTTTCTAGTAAAATTTAAATTTGTCTAACAGCTTCTGCGAAAAAAATATTGTGCCATCTTAGACATTTCCGGCTTACTGTCCGTGCGTGTATACCTCTACACATAAAATGAACTTAAGACCCATCATTCTTTGTCAAAAGTGTGCCATAGATTAATATCACATGATAACTGACGTCACCGCACTCCTGTTCTCATTCACCAATTGAATATTTCCCAACCTGTCACATTATTCCCTTTCCCCCTGCAGTGTTTGTTTACAATGCTTTGGATTATTTAACTCACATTGATAAGCATTATTTCATAGCAAATAACCTAATGTATACTTTTCGTATCGTACCGATTTGCAAATGCACAGTATTTCATCAACTCAATCCCATTTTATAATACAAAGCTCTCTTGCTACAGATAAAGGAACGAGTAGCAGTATATTGGTACCTTTAATAGAAAACTAAAATCATACCGGTTTGAACTTCTTCGAGCAAAAATTCTGGATCAGTAGTTTACAACCTCCTGTAATGTCAACCATTTGTTGTCCATCAGTTTCAGTTTATATCAAAGGACTTTTTTTCCTGTTTCTTATTTTCACATTTCCTGTTATCGTATACAAATAGAAACATGTTTCAATAATCTGCTAACTACACAATCACAATCCAATATTGAACGTCTACTCACAGTTTCTTTATTGATGGTTATTGTGTTCAGTATATTGCCATTTAAATTAAATATCAGTTGTCCTAACTTATTTAAAAAAAAAAAAAAAAAAAAAAAAGCGTTTACTTTGATTTTGACGTGTTGAACAATGGCATAGACAATGTTCTGCAACAATATCCATAGGTTAGTGGGATGTAAATTGAGAACAAATTTACTACCATTACTTAAAATTTAACCTAGAGGATATTTAAAAAGTAAGTGTTGTTACCAAAACAGTTCCCGCTGAAAAAGATTTGGTACATATTATCTGTGTAGTTCAATATTTCATTAGGTTTTCAACTGCTGTCATTATTCCGAAATAAATGTTGAATTCTTTATCCACGGAATAAACCGCCATAATAAACTACGGTAATTTGCGCCAATATTTCAGTATCTACCCTGTCAGGTGAGTGGCCTGCGCCGACATGCTACAGCACTCTACAAAGATGTCTTTGCCTGCGCCGACATGCTACAGCACTCTACAAAGATGTCATTGCCTGCGCCGACATGCTACAGCAATCTACAAAAATGTCATTGCCTGCGCCGACATGCTACAGCACTCTACATCAGGTACTGACTAAGCGAGTTCAATAACATAAACCTGTGAGAGTGACGTTAGATTATATTGTGTTATGCGGCACCGATCTCACTTCATTAGGGCCCCTACAGAGCGGTGCACGGTACTCTGGATACTGCCGATGGCAGTATCCAGAGTACTGCCGATGGAAATCGGCAGTATTTGTAGGTTTGGGCTTTAATTGAATAAAACATTTATTGTTATCAAGCGATCTTGAACCATGTTAATGGGAGACAAAGCACATTCGTTTATAAATGTGGTAATGAAATACTCTTCCACACAGTTGGTACTGACCCATGCAGAGCGATGACAGCCGATTATACAAGATAATTCGCCGAAATTCATAACCTTTGAGATATAACGAACATTCAGGTCCAATTTTAAAATCCGTGGATACACATTGTTTTCTGGCTCGATGTCGTAGCAGTGGTAATGAATTTTGTTGTGCAGTTGTTTTCCGGAATTGTTTAATGCCTTCAGACCGTGGATAAATTGATTCATGCAGCAATATTAATAAGTGTTTCAAAATTCAGAAAATTCTTTCAAAAATAGTGGAAGAGGAGGAAAAATATCACCTGTTCAGTCCTTAACAGAGTTAATTCTTCTATTTTGAGGTGTGAACACGATCTGGTGGATTGAAGGTCACCATTTTGGATCATATGTCGGCACCAAAAAATCAATACCTCACTTGAGCCTTTTCTTAATGCAGGCATAGCCAACAGGAGATAAATGGGCGCGAAGAAGATTGCCAAGGCCTTGCTTTGTTTGATGAGGTGCATCCGCTGGTATTTTATATCACAGCTTTTTGGAAGAAAACGAATAAAAACGGTAAATGATATTTAAAATATAATAATCCATTTCTGGAGGTCTCATGCAACAGTGAGGGACATGAATTATCTTAAATAAAACATGAGTGCAACATAATTGTGCTTTGTCTCCACGTATGTTCTTCGGGTGCGTAATTTAATGCGTTGGGAGGAATGTCTTGCTGAACTTCTTTTAATGCAAGACTAGGAGCATTGCCTGCATGGAAACAAGTGTTGACTCCAGCTCTCCTGAACCAGGGATGAAAGTCATTCTCAAGAAGCTCGTTGTAGGTCTTCGAATTTTTTATATACCATCGCCTGTAAATGTGACTGGTTTACCACTGCCGCATCATAGTGTCTGGCTTCCATCCCCACCATACATCAACCCATTTCTCAACGAGATACCAAGGGCGGGAAAGCACATCAGGGCAGCGTAAAAGAAATCACAACGTTTCTCGACTCCCGCCTATTCATTGCCGAGCTCTCGCCAACACCACACTCGGGTCTCCCCTTCCTAACGCCTGCTTCACACCATCTATCCACCCAAACTTCGGTCTATCTTTAGGCCCACGTCCACTTACCTCCGCCTTCATCGCCTTTTCACCAATCTTTTTCATTCATTCTTTCTATGAACCTAACCGTGTCTGAACACGCGAATCTAATCTGTCCTTCTAACTTCTGCACTATCCCCGTTCGAATTCGAACAGGGTCGTTATTGACTCTGTCTCTCAATGTTACTCCAGGAATGCTCCTCAAAAATTTTGAAAACATTCAACCTTCTTCTCTCTTATGCTCACAACCCCAAAAGTTTCAGCTCCGTAGAGCAGAGTCGGGCCAAGTACCCCTTCATACAACCCTCTTTTTGCCTCCATCAGCAACGTCCAACAGCTCGTCATATTCTTCAGGCACCCGACCTTAACACCCATTTGTACTCGCGACATCACCTCAGTTTTCCGTCTTCTCCATATGGGAACCCAGATATTTGAAACTTTTAAACTCCTCTATTAACTCAATAATTACGTGGACAGTATTTTGGCTCGCGCCGACATTCTTCGAGCATTTCACTACTTTACTTCGACCCACTTTCACTCGAAACTTCCTCCTCTCGCACACTCTAGCAAACTCCGACACTATCCTACACCGCTCACCTCCGATGCCTTATCATCTGCAAACAACAACTCACTCAACTGCCAACTCCACCCATTCGCTTCCAACAGCTACAAGCAACGACCCATTACATTCGCGTTAACCTCTTTGACCACTCCATCTAAGTAGAGATTGAACAACCAGGAAGATATAACGCAGCCTTGTCTTGGACCCATTTTTACTGTCAACCCATCACTCACCTTGCTACCCACTCTGACATATGCTTTGATGCTAACATTGAAACTCTAAACCGCTTTCATCAGGATGCATATCCGATATATCTGGACAGAAATGTCAAATATCCGTGGATGCAGATATCTGACTGATCATGAATATACCTACACCTCTCACCGGAGTCGTGATGTCAGCCCGTAACAGAGTGGGCTCTGCTACGGGCCAAAAAAGGTCCATTTGATATCCCCCACAGTGAACACTCAATGGTTCCGTGGACTGAAATTGATCGCCATATAAAATTAGGTCATTGTTCAGAGAATAAAACCTTTGAATAATATAAAGTTCCTATAAACGAAAATTACCACTCAGCCTTTTGTTCAGAATTGCATTCAAATGAGAATGAATAAATATGAATAGTATAAGGTATTTATTCAGCACATCCGTGGAAATCTCTCCAATCTAAGTAACTGCAATATTGAGCCTCTTATCCCACAGCGAGAACTCTCATATACATTTTTCGCTCAAGCACTTTGGAACTGCTACATCCCTCTGCTTTATTAAGTACGCCGAAAATGTTCTATCTGTCGTCTTCATATTTGGACTGAAATGGTAGCACTTAATCAAAATAATTATCAAAGTAGATTTGATTCCACCGCCGGTAACCTCACCTGCTCACACTAGTATAAAGCCAACATTTTGATTACCATTTCCAATACTTTCTCTCACCCACCGCGTATCATCTCAACTATAAATCTCTCTCCTCAACAGCTGTCGAAATTTCTTGTATCTTCGAAAAGTGGTCAGCTGTACGAGCCTCTGGCATCGATGCAGAGACGTAATGAGACAACGTTGATTCATTTCTTGGTGGGCAAATAATGTATGTTATGTTCTTGCAGTGACTCCTACTAAACAGATGCCTACAAGCCTAAATTGCATTGACATGAACCACCTATGTTCACTGGAGTGCGGTGTTTCGATGAATTATTAAATGCCCTGTTCTTCCTACGTAGCAAAACGCAGCTTTTCCGACGTGTTTGAAGAAATGAAATTCGAACTTACATGATCACACTACAAGTCGTATGACACGTTATATTGTTATTTGTATTCGATGATTGATTTTAACACTTTGTCTCTCAATTTACAATAGAAAAAAGTTGAGACCAAGAAAAACACATATGCAAAAGTTCGTAAAAAGTTTTCAATTTTGTTGTAACACGTTATCAAGATTTTATTTAGAAGCCCTCATAATTTCTAATTTGAGTGAATCTGTTTAATTCTGCGTTTCGGACCAACCATTCACGAAATTTCTTTCGCAACTGTATATGATTAAAAGTTTGTTTTAAAAATCATTGTTATTCAGTGTCAGCTAACTTGAAAGATAAACATTCTTGATGGCCACAGTTGTCTGAATTGTGGCCCGGGTTATGGAACCACCACTGATTGGAATCAAAGGATTGTTAAGTCCCCGAATTTTTCGTATAGGATTGCTACCAAGTTGTTCTGTTTTTTTTATACCTTTCAAGAAAAATAAAATATTTCGAGATGAACGGCAATAAAATTGCAGGCGTTAATTGAACATTGAGTCCTGCAATGTAAACATACTTCGAAGCATAAATGATTGTTATTTAACAATATTGATTGATCGAACGTGTTTAGCATTGTTGATTCACATGTGCAGTAATGAAAACGCGAAAAAAAAACGCGAAAAAAACATGCGTTTTTATGTCTAAGTGATCTGATACGCAAGGTGTGAAACATCTCAAATAAAACAATTCTAATCGTAAATCGACCTCAAATCATCTACCTGATGCCTAGATGGTCACCGCTCTACTACTCAAAACTTCTTCTTGACTGCGAGTATAGAATTTCCATTTACATAATCTTCGCAGTGATGTGAAAATTATTCAAATCCATGTATGTTGAAATCAAGAGCAATGTTTTGTTGTCATAAAACGACTTGAAATTCACTTGTTTTGTCCGGTGACCTAAGAGGAGATCTTATATTTATAAATGCCTTCATGTGCGGTCATGTTTAAGAACCGCCGTGGTCAAGTTGTGAGCGAATCTGACAGCAGTGCCAGCCTTTGTTGCTTCATGTTGTTAGTTCGAGCCTTGGCAAGGAAAACGCCATCTTGAGTCAGCCATGGTTAGACACCCTCCAAATAATCGGGGAACTGCTGTATGGCTATGAATACGTGTCTCTACATTTTCACAGAAACATAAACACATCATGTGATTTAGATATCTTTTCGATTGTATCCTGCTCTTAGAGGGAGTTAGCATCCGTATTAAACAAAAGCTCATTATTGTTACACAATAGCGCCACATGCCAACTCTTCTCCCGTAGATAACACTCTGATTTTGTGCATGAGGCCCCGCCGAGTTTTTGTTGAGATGCCGCCAAAATAAGGTAATCAAGATACATAAAAATATCACAAGTGCCGTCGTATATGTTGATAAGGAAAGGAGAAAATAATCAATTTGTCGACAATAATTCCCGGTGAATTAATATTTTTATAGGAACTAGGATTGGCTACTTTATTGGATTGTGATTGAAGCAAATTACATTTCATCTTTGAAATGTTTTCACAATGAGATCAGTTCCATTCATCGAACTGAAGCTGAAGTTAATTTGGGTTAAGTAATTAGCAAGGAGACTATGCATTTGTTAGTAAGCTCTCTTTACCATTAAATACCGGCTTCCGCAAATTTTATTTCATGTAAATAGTAAAACATAAAAAAAAGGTTTTCTGGAACATCGCTTTTGAAGTTTTGAAGTTTCACGAATTAAACTTTGTTTAATTTTTTGCGTTGGTCTCATCCAAACCCTCGCTTCCTGAGGCATTTCGCCTTGGGTTTTTGATGTTCACGTGCGTCAGCCTGCCTTCAAAATCGTTTCGTCTTATACTGAACTATTTTGGGTTTAAACGACAACGAAGTAACGTTCACCAGTGTCACCCCGAATAAACTCTTCTACGCTGGTGTGCAGATAACCTTCAATCACCAAATTCTGACATGATTAATGAACAATTTAATCTAGTCGGAATGAATTAAAAGACTATTCCTGTATCCAATTGTTCTGATAGAGGTGATGTTATTTGTACGATGCACATTAGAGGTTAGAATAACGCGTTAATCGTCGTCGTATATTCTGTGTTGACTGATCCGTTAGGCAGCGAGCGGGAAGTCGTTTGCTCACATTTTTTGCGTCCCCTTTTTTAGCGTAAACTTTGTGGAGAACGAAAGACCGTTAACGGGGAACTAAAAAAAACATCAGACAAAACGCACTTGACAAACGCAAATATAATTTTGCGGCTTCATATAACTTGGACGTTGTTGTTGTGGGTGGTGGTGCACGGATGCTGGTTTTGGAATAAAAAACTTGTCGCGTACATTACTCGGAAAGAAGTGCATCAGGCGGTAGAGGTGATGAAAGAAAGGAAAGAACTTGATTTGGATGGCGTTGTGACTGAGTGCCTGAAAAGGGGTGGAGTAACGAGTCGTATGACTGGTGAGGCTACGGAATCTGTGTTTTGTGTCGGGCGTAATGCCCACTGAGTCGTGCAGTGTTTGCATTGTTCCACTGTATAAGAGCACAGGAGATAAATAGGAATATTGCTACTCAAGTGGTTTTAGTTTGCTATGTGTGGTCGGTAAGTTCTGCGGGAGAGGGCTGATCGAATGGATTAGAGAATGTACCGATGAGGTGATTATCGAGGAGCTGTGAGGCTTTACGACTGGTTTAGTGTGTGCCGACCAGATATTTGCAGTGAGACAAGTCTGTGAGAAGAACTTTGGGAAGGGAAAAAATGTGTTTTGAGCATTCGCAGATTTGGAAACCACTTACGGCAGAGTCGATAGGGAAGCTCTGTGGAGGGTGTTGCGTTTGTAAGAAATGGACCGAAATCTGTTGGAAGTGGTTCAGAACATGTGTCAGAGTAGGGAGCGAGGTGAGTGATTGGTTCACGGCGAATATGGGTCCGAGACAAGTCTGCGTCATGTCTACCTGGCGGTTCAATCTTTATGTGGATGGAGTGGTCAGAGATGTGAACATGAGTATAATTGGTTGGGGCTTGGAGCTGTTGGAAGCGAATGAACGGAGTTGGCAGTTGAGCCAGTTACTGTTTGCATATGATACGGCACTGGTGATGGATTCAGACGAGAAACTGCGTGTCGTAATTTGGTTGATTGTGTGATAATAGGAAGCTTCGAGTGAATGTGGAAATAAGTAATGTAATGAGATGCTCGAGGAATGTCGATGCGAGCAGAATCAGTGCCCCCCTAAATGGAGTGTCATGGGAGGAAGTTCGAAGTATGTGGCTAACATGCGGAGAAGACTGAACTAGTGGAAACTGAGGCAGGGAGTGAGTGAAAGAAGGGTCTAAAGTGTTGGGTAGACTGAAGACTGTAATGAGCTGTAGATCGTTGTGGATGGGAAAGCGAAAAGGTTATAGTATGAGGGTATAGTTGTTCCAACTGCGCCCTACGGAGCCGCGACTTGAGGGTTAAGAGCAGGAAAGCGAAGATGGTTTAATGTTTGCGAGATGAAATGTTTAAGGAGCATGACTGGAGTGACGCTGAGAAACAGGATAAATGACGACGTTATTCGAATTGGAACGAGGATTGTTTAGCAGTTAGAGGACAGAGTATATTTGTGGGTCCTGAGATGGTTGGGCGCATGATGAGGATAGATGAAGGGACATTGGTAAATAGGGTGATGAAAGTGGAAACAAGTGGACGTAGGCCTAGAGATGGACCGAGGTCACAATGTCGGCGCTGCTGCTGACACTGTGTGTTGCGGCGCTCCCCGGCCGGACTCTTCAGGGTAAGAGGACTAGGCTGTGTGAGTGTGTATGAGACGAGTGTGAGGTTTGCCTTGCCGTTGGCGACCCCCCACTTGGAGGATTCGGCCTGCTATCTTTATCTGTATCTGTTCAAGCCATCAACTTGGGTAAGTGATATTACCCTAACTGTTTAGTGTTCGTACAATCATCCTCAAAGGTTAACAATATCGCGTTCGTTTCAGTGCTGAAACAACGTATTCGGACAAACGTATTTACTTCGATCTGACAACAAAAAAATGTTAATTTAAATAGTCGAGTTGTCGCTCAGCAAAATCAACGGTGAACGCAAGGGGATATTTAACTAATTCAAGTAGGCAACTCCCCAGTTCAAGAAAAAACAAATTTGGATAAGAAACGATGCAGCTATCTCAAATGATCCAGGTGTGTTTTGTGAGGTACTGTTATCCCTAACAATTTATTGGTTGGCCACGTGAAAGGTCGTTATATCTCAGTCATTTGACATTAGGATAGGCTGCCGTGGCATACAATCTCATATATGTTCAATTTAGATAGTTTTAGAAAGAGTGATGGCAACAGACGGTAATCAATTGCTATGTCCTTGATTACCTTCTATTTCCACTGCAATCGAGGGCTATCTCTGCCTTACTTTCATATACAGCTGTTTATTTAGGGGTCCTCTTAACAGGTTTACCCTGATTTGGTGCCTTGCCAGTTTGAACTCAATAGTTGATTTGTCCAGTAACCTTGAAATATTTTCCTCTCTGATAACCATCTCATCACAGCCAGTCTGCCGAGTTACGTGACAAGCAATTGAGCTAAAGGCATTTGTTAACATTTAATAAAGATCTGGCTGAATGCAAATGAGGGAAGTTGTGTTCAACAACACCCAACATCTATCAGTAGACTCAGTACTGACAGATGTGGCAATTGATATATAGTTAGCCAATATCATTATATTCATATTCTGCAATTTGCTCACCAATATATAGGTGTAGTTTTCATTTTCTGTCTAGGCACTCTAATCTAGGTACCTTTTGCGGAGGATTTTTCTCCATCTTGAATATCTTTTAATCCGGTATATCTATGCAGATGTATTACAAATAGTCTGACCTTCTTGCACTTTCCCATGGAGTCTTGTCAGAATACCTGCATCAGGTTATGAGACGGAGACCATGTTAGCTAACCGTTTTCTCTGGTGGTTTTGAACCTTTTGATTGAATTAGGAGAAGCATATTTGATATTTTATTTTATCTACTGTTCATTGTTCCAGAGCAATTTTTTTTTCTGGATTTCTGATTAACCAAAATGGTTAATAATTTTACCAGCTATATATATATAATTGAACTTTGCAGAGATTTGATTTCTGGATTTCATGATGATGCATTGTCCTGACAGATCTAATGTTGTAACAAGGTTCTACAGCAAATTGAAAGCCACATAAGAAAAGGATTGTTGATTTTCTTCCTTTATCAACTTACGATGAACAAATTTTCCTTCCCTACTGTGGCTACGCACGATATATAGACTAGGAAGGTATGCACATTATCTCCAACTCCCAAAAAGGTGACAAATTAGAACCTAGCAGGAGCAAGATGATCATGGATGGCAGTCTCATGACATCATTTTATTCACGTGTGCGGTTATATACATACAACATCTGAATGGGTGTCACATTTTCAGACATTTGGTTTGATACTTAGCTATGCAAGCACAATCCAAAAGGAAAACAAACATAAATTGCAAATATTTTTTTCAGGAGTTCATGATTTTGATCAAAAAGACCACACATTCTGACGAAGGAAATGAATTGACAACACAAATCAGCTCAAATTTCTCCACCATTTTAGGCATGTCCTTCAAATTTTATTATCATGTCACTATTAAAGAAAGTCTGATCCAATATAACCCAAACAAATGCTGTTTAACACAAACAGGAATAGAAAGATGTCAAGGGACTGCTTCAATGAACACTTTGCTCCTGCTTTGGTTCAAGCTTGCACTACTTAGAGAGGATGAGATTATCTCACCATGGTATCTCATCTTGGTGGCCTCACAAGTGCCCAACACACCAGCACGGATAGTGTGCGAGCAGATCAAAGGCAAAAATGGCACAGCAGAGCCATACGAGCAAAGAAAAATAGTGTACTGAACAATATGCACATTTCTGCTTCACGGCAGGGGACTATATAGCAAGCTATTCAACGATAATATCAAAGAAAATGAACTACCTGTTGCTGTAGCCACACATCATTATCAGGATAGTCCAATTTAAAAGCAATCATCATGAATTATATCAGCAAGGGCTTGCATGGAATGAGTCATATCCATCAATTACAGCACCTAAGCAGGCCAGCAATTTAACACATCAACACCCCTCTCACTGAAGGACCTGCTGGAACTGCTGCAGACATCAGAGGAGTAAGAAGGAAGCATAGTCTTAGCAAATTACCTCTAGTGTGAACTCAGGAAGCAAGCAAGAACATTTGTACAGGTCTCTTGATCAAGATGTCAAGCTATATTTTTTCAATAACTCATTAAGTCTGCTCTCAGAGGTTGCATCTTAACAGAAAACAAATCCCGTCTTCTCAAATTACTACCAAAGTCTCCATCATAAAGTTCATTAATGTTTCTGGTCCATCTTCTGTGAATAGACTGCGGTAGCCTGCTGTCTCCACTTATCCATTTTGTTCAAATGCAGGATGCATAAGAAGGGCCCTATAAAATGCCAGCATAAATTCCTAAGTCCGACAGACAGTTGACCTCAACAAACAATTCAGCAACACATCAGCCCTTGCAAACACCATACTAATATAATGGTGGGATGAAGCCCTTACTTGACCTCTCTGTATACCGTTATTGCTCCTCTCTAAGACAGCTAGTAAATTGTGTTCTTAAATTTGGTTGATAGCTGGAGGAGTACTAGTCTGTGTTCTGTTGCTGACAGCTGTACTGGTCTCCTCAAATGTCTCTGACTCCACTCATTGGCATGCAGGGGTCTGTTAGTCAATCCTTCCATTGTAATGCTTGGACAACAATCTTGACACCCCATACAGGTATGGAGTTTATAATTATAAGTATGCAATGCATCACTCAGAAGCTTGTAGAGTAGCTACACAGAGAGAAATGTAAGGTAATAGATACATGTATATCGTAAATTCAACATGACGTGACTTATTGAATTTTCTCCAAGAAGATTTTATTTTTGAATTTTCATATTTTGTACTGTTGAATTTAAATGATTTCGTCATGTAACTATTACATGAAGGCTAGAAACCAAAATGAGCTTTTCCCTATAAAATTATTCATAAACTATATTTTTAAATAAATGATGATCGCTTGGTATTCATTCAAGGTTGAAAGCGGTACACAAGCTTGAGTTTCTGATGATATCAATAGAGGTAAAAGATCCGTGACGAGTGGGGTTCGAACCCGAGACACTTAGCTTTGAGCAGGAGACTGATACCACTACGCCGTCAGAAAATGTGGGGGATCAATGAGGTATATACTGTTCTATTAATTATCTCCATTATGATATTTGATCTGAGTTAAGCAAGGAAAACGGCGTAATTTTGATGAATAGAATTTATGAAGACTTGTTGCGACGCAAATTCATGCAGATTGACTCCTTATTAAGTATCATGTAATAGTTACCAGATTCATGTTGTGGCAACATGGTCCAAAGAAGTGAAACACCGGCATAATTTATCAGATACATGTAAATTCAACAAGATCTAAAATCAATATAAAAATAATTGTAGATTCAAACAGACTATTTGCAAAAATCATGTTACATTTAAATGTATATGGCTATGAACAGGTCAACATGACAAATATTGTACATTTTACAAGTCATTTTCTCTCTGTGTACTACAATATATATATTTTTTTCCTAAAGCTAGATGTGAAAAGTTATAGCTAACCAAATTTGCTCTATGAAACATATTTTTAAACTCTCTTCATACAGTACCGAAGCTATTGTATGGTATAAAAGATTAGCTACTAGCTACAATACAGCAAGTAATTTTTGAAAAGGACATCTTCTAATAGAAATGTTATTTATCCTACTGTTTTCAGGCATCATAGCAAGCAAAATTTGATTTATTTTAGTGAATTATTTTAATAAAATGAAGACATTTCTTAAATTGTTCCTAATTTTGAGCCTATTAAATGCAATTTTCCTGCAGTCACACACTTTTGACTTAAACAGCTTGTTGTAGTAGCTTCATAAATGGATAGGATTCTCCTAAACAGTTTTTTTTAACCCACTGGCCCTCAGAAACATTATCTTTGCTTGGCCAATTCTGCTGAATAGATTCAAGAGGGCGGCAGACCCCAACATAACCAGTGTTCCGAACATAAGATGTATAGCTACTCAATAAGTTTGTGAATGTGCTATATGGATAGCACGAACTTCGTAGATTTACTGGCAGTTATTTTTAACACTCAGTCCGCCAAACCAACAGTTGTTATTTGAGACGTGTTTCTGCATTAACACCCATATATTCGTGTGGTGACCCATTTCAATGCGCTATCTTGCAGAAAATACTCATGAACTGGAACCTAAGCATCGAATCAATGAACATGTATTGTTGGTATTCAAGCAGCATCACTTGTTTTTCCTTTGATCAAATTTGTAAGGTATTATTAGAACTATACTTCATAATTTGCAAATATTGGAGGTAAACATCATTCCAGGGTGATAATGCTGTGAACTGTGAATTTATGGTATAATTATATACTACTGATGATTACAAATGCTAAAAGAAAACAGCAAACTTTGTGGTCGATTTGAGATTGCTTTTATTTAGCTTGTTGCCTTTGGATTGGGGCTTGCAGAGATGACCTTTCTAAACTGAAAAGCTTTCCAATAAATTATTCTTTATCGCTATTCACATTATTGCTTTATGAGAAGAAGTGCCCTACTGAATAATTCATTGCAAAAGGATGAATTTACAAATGCTTGCAGAGACCAAGGACTAGATACAAATCTTTCAAAATAATCTGGAAAATCTCTTCCAAAATGCACGCTGCATACAGTGAAGCCTTTAGTAAAAAATAAATTTATTTATTGTTGATGCCATTGCAGAACCGTGAACCTGATCGTTGATGATGGTGGCGACCTAACCAACAATGTGCACAATAACCAAGGGGCTGAGCAAGAAGACCACCACAGGCGTCCAGAACCTCTACGAAGTGAGGGAAGAAAATCTCAAAACCCTTGCTAGCATCGTTAATGGCTCCGTGACCATTGTTAGTGCCTTTACTAAATCACCAATAACACAATCAGTGTGACAGCGCTGACTATTTTTTTCCAACTAGTAACTTTGTTCTATAGGAATAAATATCTCAGCCGTCAGCTGATCATGTATCTTCTCCATGAACAATTTTCGACTAGTCCAGAAGCTTTTCTTGTTAGGCATTGTTCCCCAAAAATAATTTCAGTAACCTAAGTATCAATAAATTCAATCTAATGTTTTACATTATGTAACCCCATTCATTGGGTACAAAATAACAAACATTAAAGCAATCTATTTGGTCACTTTTCTTCTCAGAGCTATTCGACCTCTTCAACTGGTTTAACGGGTCCAGCAGTCGTCGGCGAACGGCATCATACGCACTGCAGACATCATGCGGTGGTGAAGTTGTGTTCCGTGGGCAACTATAGGAGACGTCGGATGAGGCTCAAAACCGTCTCCCAAGGCCATAGTATGTATTTATGTATGTTTGTATGTATGTATGTATGTACGCCTGCATGTCAGTGTGCATGTTTGTATGCATGTCTGTATACATGCATGTATTTATGCATGAATGCACGTGTGCATGTCTATGAATGTTTGTATGCATATCTGTATGCTTGTCTGTATGTATGTCTGTATGTATATCTGTATGCATGTCATGTGTGAATGCATGTCTGTATGTATGCATGTCTATATGCATGTCCGTGCGCATGTCTTTATGCATGTATGTATGCATATCTGTGTGCATGTCTGTGTTGTGCATGTCTGTGTGCATGTCTGTATGAATGTCTGTATATATGTTTGTGAGCATGTCTATATGCAAGTCTGTATGCTTGTCTGTGTACCTGTATGCATATATGTATGCTTGTCTTAATGTATGTCTGTATGCATGTATATCTATGCATGTATGTCTGAATTCATGTGAGTCTGTCAGAATGCATATCTGTCCGCATGTATGTCTGTGTGCATGCATGCCTGTGTGCATGTCCGTATGCGTGTCTGTATGCATGTATGTATGCATGTCTATATGCATGTCTGTGTGCATGTTTGTATGCGTGTATGTATGCATGTATGTATGCATGTCTGAATGCATGTTTATATGCATGTCTGTGTGCATGTATATATGCATGTCTGTATGCATGTATGTCTGTATGCATGACTGAATGCATGTATGTATGCCTGTATGTTTGCATGTCCTTATGCATGATTGCATGTATGTTTGTGTGCAAGTCTGTATGCATGTCTTTGTGCATGTCTGCATGCATGTCTGTGTGCATGTCTGTATGCATGCCTGTATGCATGTCTATTGCATGTCTGTGTGCATTTTTGTATGCATGTCTGTGTACATGTCTGAATGCATGTCTGTATGCATGTCTGTATGCATGTCTGAATGCATGTCTATATGCATGTATGTGTGCATGTCTATATGCCTGTCTGTATGCATGCATGTCTGTATGCATGTTTGTATGTATATCTGTATGCATGTCTATATGCATGTCTGTATGCATGTCTGTATGTATGTATGTGAGCATGTGTGTATGCATGTCTGTGTGCATGCTTGCATGCATGTCTGTGTGCATGTCTGAGTGCATGTCTGTATGCATGTATTTTTCCCGCCTGTGTTCCTCCAGTTGTGCCACCCTCTCTTGGATTTTCATTCTTATCTTTCCACAGCCGGGAATAAGAAAGAGAATAAACAGCTGCAGTTGACGCCATCAAGAAAATTACAAGTACATCTTCAAGTACGTCACAAACAAAACCACAGTTGAAGCAGCTGTGGGCCCCCTCGTCGACTCGGCCGGTCGGGTGACCTGCTCGACAGAGGAGGTGCGCAAGACCCTGAGGTGTCAATATGAAGGAGTGTTTAGTCGGCCCCTTGCTAATTGGGCAATCACTGATCCGAGCACATTTTCGATGTTGGCAGTAAGCAGCAACCCACGCTGACGGAAATTGACTTCCAAACGTTTGAGATAGTAGATGCCATTAAAGAAATAAGAGTAAACTCTGCTGCCTGACCAGACAATTTCCCTTCGATTCTCTTAAGGAATTGTGCTGCAGAGCCCTCTGTACCTCTCCATGTACTTTGGAAGACTTCCATGACGGAGAATATTATTCCTCAACCCTGAGGACAGCAAAGATCACTCATATCTGCAAGGGAGGCTCAAAATCTCTTCCAAAGAACTGATCTGTTGCATTGCCCTCGCACATCATAAAGGTATTCGAGAAGGTCTTTTGCAAACGCATTGTCTCCTTCCTGGAAGAATGAGATAGGATAAATACTGGGCAGCTTGGCTTTCGGGGAGGGAGGTCCTGCTTGTCGCAACTACTGACTCACCAATATCACTTCCTAAGCGTTTCAATGGGGAAACAACCAGGAGGTGGTGAACCTCGACTTCGAAAAATCGTTTGACAAGGTGGATCATGGTGTAGTCCTCCACAAGTTGCGAGATCTCGGCATCGTGGGCGAAGTCGGACGCTGGATTGGGGTATTTCTCAGTGACAGAGTTCAGGTTGTGGATGTTGACGGCTGTGTGTCGGCAGAGTCGCGAGTGGAGAGCAGAGTTCCACAGAGCTCAATCCTTGGACCGATTCTCTTCCTGATACTTCTCTCCGACATTGATAATGAGGTTAAAACAGTCCGTGTCACCTCATTTGCTGACGACACGTGAGTGTCGGGTACTGTAGCGGATGGAGGGAATGCCGAAGCTCTTCAGAGAGACCTTACCTTGCTCTACAAATGAGCGGACACAAACAACATGAGATTCAATAGTAGCAAATTTGAACTCATCAGGTACGGCACCAACGATGAACTGAAGGAGCGAACCGGCTACAGATCATACAACGATAGTCCCATCGTTGCAGTGACTGATCTCTGGGACCTGGGTGTCACAATGATCAACGAATCTTCCTTTGCTGCTCACATTTGTGAAATCGCATGCAAAGTCCGTAGTGAAATAGAATGGATCTTGCAAGATTTTGTAACGAGAGAAGAGAGACCCATGCTCATCTTGTTTAAAACAATTACTGTCCCAAAAGCTTGAATATTGCTGCTAACTTTGGGACCCCTGGAAGAGCGGCGAACGGCAGGCGATCGAGGGTGTTCAAGCCCACCTCCACAAGCTGAATCCGCTCAGTCCAGCATCTTGCTTACTTGGGAAGGCTGAGGGTGTTGGGTCTCTACTCGCAGTAGCGTAGAAAGGAGAGATACATCATCATTTACGTATGGAAAATACTTCGTGGCCTTGTCCCAAACCTGGACGGTCGCTCGGCGATTAAGGAAAAATGGAACCCAAGAAAGGGACGACTCTGCGAACAGGGCCGAATCAAAAATTGAGCACTCGGACGAGTGGTCGCACAAGCGATGACGTCGCTCTCCTATCGGGGGCCTGCTCTCTTCAACACGCTCCTGAAAAAGGTGCCTGACCAGCCCAACTTGCCCCACTACAGTGTCCGGGCACTGAGCAACAGCATACTCGACCAGCTAGCTCTGATGAGGGTAGACGCAAATTTTCCAACCCGTCCCCCACCAGACATGGCATCTACCTAATCCCTTCTTCCCCCCGCGGCATCGCGGAAACAGCGAGTTGGGTGGCGGTGGAGCTGCTGTCGAGGACGTCGCCGATGCACCAGCATGGCCAAGGGCTCAATGCGCATAAAACACACCTAGAGGACCTACAGGTGTGCATGCATGTCTGTGTGCATGCATGTCTGTATGCATGTCTGTGTGCATGTTTGTATGCATGTCTGTGTGCATGTCTGTATGCATGTGTAAATGCATGCCTGTGTGCATGTCTGTGTGCATGTCTGTGTGCATGTGTGTGTGCATATCTGTGTGCATGTATGTATGAATGTCGGCGTGCATGTCTATATGCATGTCTGTGTGCATGTATGTGTGCATGTCTGTGTGCTTGTCTGTGTGCATGTCTGTATGCACGTCTGGATGCATGTATGCATACATGTCCGTGTACATGTCTGTATGCATATCTGTATGAATGTATGAATGCATTCCTGTATGCATGTCTGCGTGCATATCTGAGTGCAAGTCTATGTGCATGTCTGTATGCATGTGTATATGCATGTCTGTGTGCATGTCTGTGTGCAAGTCTGTCAGTATGTCTGTATGAATGTCTGTATGCATGTCTATATGCATGTCTGTATGCATGTCTGTATGCATGTCTATGTGCATGCCTATCTGCATGTCTATATGCATGTATGTGCATGTCTGTATGCATGCATGTCTGTATACATGCATTTCTGTATGCATGCATGTCTGTATGCATGCATGCATGTCTGTATGCAAGCATGCTTGTAGGCATTCATGTCTCTGCATGTCTATATGCATGTCTGTAGGCATGCCCATGAGCATGTCTGTATGCACGTCTGTATGCATGCCTATATGCATGTATATGTGCATGTATTTGTGCATGTATGTGTGCATATCTGTTTGCATGTCTGTGTGCGTGTCTGTATACATGTATGTAAGCATGTCTGTATGCATAT
>SDVV010000481.1:0-31575 GCA_016164225.1 Gammarus roeselii | reverse complement strand
CGGCCGCCAGCACCCCCTCGGCCGCCAGCACCCCCTCGGCCGCCAGCACCCCCTCGGCCGCCAGCACCCCCTCGGCCGCCAGCACCCCTCGGCCGCCAGCACTTCCTTGGCCGCCAGCACCCCCGCGATAACCAGCACCGCCTCGGACATCAGCATCGCTGCATCCATGAGCACCGCGGCCACCCCACCGCTCCCAGCGCGACCGTGGCCACCCCACCGCTCCCAGCGCGACCGTCACCGCCTCGACCATCACCACCACAGACGTTGACTAGCATCCTTGGAAAGAAAATCCCTTCCTGACCAGCGCCGACACCAGCCCCTGTCCAGCAGCAACCGCCAATGAATTAACTTCTCTCCCCGCTGTCACCATTTGATAGCTCGCCTCCTAGCCAACAACTCCCCTCTCTGCCTGTAAGTGAGGTCTTTTTGAACAAGAAGACTTCTAAAACCATCCAAGCTCATCAGTGTAAGGGTCTGAGACAGTAAGTTGTGCCTGAAGTCACAGTTGACCACTTTTTTGCTCTGAACACATCAGTAGCACCAATATTGACCCTGTCAGTCAGCTCAACATCAACGCCCAGGACGCAGCAAACTTCATGAAATTTTGCTTCCACCAGCTCAATAGTCTTACAAGCAAAACATCTTGGCATATAGAGCACTTCCTTTTCTTCCTTTCATTCAGCTCCTTCATCTCCTAAAAGATATCCCTCCTAAACAGCCCACCATCAGTGACTTTCCTGAGAAGAGTCATGAATGCATTTACTTACACCCGCCATCACACCTCTAACCTGCCCCACCAGCACTTCAACTGCCACCAACAACTGAGAAAATGACTCCTGAAGATATTCGACTGTCTCTGAACTGTCTTTGCAGCCTCTACAGTGGTAATAGATATACCCTGGAGCACCAGATGAATCTGACAGAACATCAATCAAACTCCCCTCAATACCCAAATTACATGGTCTCCCAGTGAAAACCGTTCCGACAGACACTACAAAAACAGGCTGATCATTCAGCTTGGTATGACGAAAGCCACACGCCGAACCAGCGCCTGCTTCAGCAGCCCAGCTGCTCAAAAAACCACCGGCACGCACAGCAGCCCGCCCCCCACAACCCCGCACACTCAGGCCAGCAGAGCCACGAGGTACCACAGCCCACAGCAGACGCAACCGAGAACGACATCGAGCAGCGCCGCCCAAAAGCACCAGCGTCCCCAGGAGTAGACCGCAGCGAAGAAGCCGCACCATGGCGAGAAGTAACAAACACCAGACTTGCTGCACTTCTATGGCTGAAATTTCTCTACTGAACTCCTCCAGGGCCTGAATCACTGACCCCACTGAACTCGTGCATGAAGTATCACCAACTCCACGTGGGTCCAGCGCCACCGATCAACCACCGGCACCCACACTCCCGCCAGAGGCCTCCTCCATGCGACCAGAGTCGAGGTCCACCCACTCCTCATGACTCTTGCCCCATCCACTCTTTCTTCGCTGAGGTCAATCACCTTGACATTGTACATCTTTCCATCCTTTCTGTCACGACACCTTAACAAGTCTCCCTTCAAAAGATACTTCTTCCTTCAACTACTGCACATCCTGCTCCATGCATTGCACCGCAGCAGGTATCAGAGTCATGCATTAAACACACTTGAAGAAAATCCCTTAAAACTAACACATGATCAAGTTTTAGCACAATAAAAGCAATATCATCACAGTAAAACGTGGTTAAAACCAGTAAGACATCAGAAAACCAGCCAATTCAATCAAAATGGATCCACCGATGTCCAGTTGCAAAACTCAACCACCGTCATCAGCAGGTGCAGTATACACTAATTCAACCTGCTGGGTTTCTGAACGCAATGATGTGGGCTACCAGTCCAGCTTTTGAAAAGACTTGATTGGGAGCCCAAGCTCTTTTTATTTATTTCTCCTGGTGCCTTTTTTAGGACAGTGAGTGGTAGGAGGAATACTTTTTCTCTGCTGTCCACTTGCTGTCTTCAGAAAAGCTCATTCAAACAGAATATTTGGTGTATTCAAGGGAAGCGCTGTGGAGGGTGTTGCGGTTGTGTGGAGTGGGCGGACATCTGTTGAAAGCGGTGCAGAGTTTCTATGCTGATAGCCGAGCATGTGTCAGTGGGAAGCGAGGTGAGTGATTGGTTCACAGTGAAAGTGGGACTGAGACAGGTGAGTGATTGGTTCACAGTGAAAGTGGGACTGAGACAAGGCTGCGTGATGTCTCCCTGGCTGTTCAACCTCTATATGGATGGAGTGGTCAGGGAGGTGAACGCGAGTGTGCTGAGTCGTGGCTTGGAACCGTTGGAAGCGAATGGGCGGAGTTGGCAGTTGAGCCAGTTGCTATTTGCTGACGATACGACCCTGATTGCGGATTCGGAGGAGAAGCTATGTAGGCTAGAGTCTGAGTTTGGTAGAGTGTGTGAGAGGAGGAAGCTGCGAGTGAACGTCGGTAAGAGTAAAGTAATTAGATGCTCGAGGACTGTCGATGCGAGCAAAATTAGTGTCACCCTAAATGGAGAGTTCATGGAAGTTCAGTGTTTTAAGTATCTGGGCTCCCATGTGGAGATAACTGAACTAGTGTAAACTGATGGGAAGGCGCGAGTGAAGGAGGGATGTAAAGTGTTGGGTGCACTAAAGAGTGTAATCAGCTGTAGGACGATGATGATGGAAGCAAAGAGAGGGCTGTATGAGGGTGTTGTTGTCCCAACTTGGGGGGTGAGAGCAAAGGAGAGAAGAAGGTTGAATGTTTTCGAGATGAAATGTTAGAGGAGCATGGTTGGAGTAACGCTGAGAGACCGGATCACCAACGACGTGGTTCGCATCAGAACTGAGATGGTGAAGAAGTTAGAGGATAGTTGATTCGCGTGTTCTGAGATGGCTGGGGCACATGGTGAGGATGGATGAAGGGAGATTGGTGAAAAGGGTGATGAATGCGGAGGCGAGTGGTCGCAGGCCTAGAGGTAGACCGAAGTTTGGGTGGATGAATGGTGTGAAGCAGGCGTTGGGAAGGAGAGACATGAATGTGGAGGGGGCGAGAGAGTGTGCAATGAACAGGCGTGAGTGGAGAATGGATGTGAATGGTTGATTTTGACGCTGATCTGATGTGCTTTCCCGCCCTTGGCATCCTGCTGTCGGGATAATCGTGGGTATGACGCGGCGGGGGTACCCAGTGAAAACTGTCGGGCCCTGCTGCTGACGACGGATCTTCGGACCGCACTCGTGACCCAGAGTGTATGCTGAGGGGGTACCGGCCGGACCCTTTAGCACAAAAGGGCTAAGTTGTGCGAGTGTGAGCGTATGAGGGTGTGAAGTGCGCCCTGCCGTCGGCCAGCCCCCTTTCTGGGGGATGCGGCCTTGTGTCTGTATCTGTATCTGTATTCTCGTATTTTGTAATTCATAAACGTGTCATATCTCTCGTCTTTCTAGCAATGAACAAAAATAACTACTAGTTTTGAGATGCACACTTAGTAATTGGCACGGGAACAAAAGCAATTTTTTTCAGCGATTTTGCCAAAGTATTCCTCGTTTTCACGGTTGAGGAAGCGATATTCTGCTTTGATGTTCCTGATTTATCCAGTGCAATAATATATGATAAGGTTCTTCTTGAGAGTTCATCACTATGTTTTGGTTGAAATGGCTCAACTCTCTCATGCTAATGATGATAGCTCTTCACTTCTGCAAATATTATTTCATATGGCATGAACTTACGGATTTCTGCATATCTTCGTATGAGGGAATTCGCGTTTGTTCTCATAACGATTATTGACTGAGAACCCCCTATACAGCACAAGTTGGTTCCTAGTTTGTGCTATGACCTTAAACCGCACGTTTGTTTGCTCATAGGTCGTGTAAATTTAACTGTAGATTCGGTAAAGCCGGTCAAGAGGCTCTCAAGAGTGAGCCGCCTGGCCCCTGGTGTGAACCAGGGGGCCGATGGCGGGAAGAAGCAAGCCCCATCCAGGGAGGGCCAGCATCTCCTTTGATCGACGAAGACCAGGATCCCAACAGCAAAGAACGTCAGCCTCTTCAAGACAATCAGCGCCACCTCAGCCGAAGATAATCGAAGAGACGTCCGCATCGACGAGCTGACCAGGAACATTCAGGAAATCACGAATCTACTAAGTTAAGGGACCGGCCTCTCTGAGCAGGAAGCTGAAGATTTCACCGCAGGACCTGGCACAATCGACGACCGTCTAACGAGACTCAGCTCAAAGCAATATTTCTTCATATCCACAATTTTGTTGAAAACCTATAAACCAAAGAACCCGCTACCTATGCAAGCACCTCTACCTCCACATCCGATGACAAACGCGACGACTCTCACCCCCACAACAAAAAAAACGAATTCCGAGGGCTGCAAGGAAGAAGCAGTACACGCCATTTAATGAACACAACCTGTTCAACAATCGTCCCCCCTTTCCCAAACACCTGAAAATCACATTTGACGCCAACGATAGGCCGGATATTTGTCTATACAGAAAAGAGCTGGGTTCCTTCACTGGCCATCCAGTCCTGAGCTTCACCACCAGCGGCGACCAAAGCTTCGCTATCCGAGTAGATACGAAACTTCAAAGTGACACAATTTCCTCCTCGACTGACCATGTCCAAAGCCCTGCACAATCGTGCCACTCCCGACTTTCTCTACAAGTTCAGGTTTGATTTACGTTGAAGATATCCTGAAGGAGGAAATCCAGGAGTACATCACTGGACTTGTTCAAAACGATGACTGCGCGGTTGAAGCAAGAATCGCACCAAAAATCACACCATAAAGAGACACCACTACAGTCTTAATACTGAAATTCAACTGCCCTACCCCACCTTAATACCTAGACATTCCCTTCTGCGCTAACAAAACCAAGGTTGCACCAACCGAGAGACGTCCAATGCAATGTTATAAATACCAGAAACACGGACTCACGAGCGAAAACTGTAATAGTGGGCAAAGATGTTCATACTGCTCCCAAGACTACCATGACAAACGGGAAAATCCCCAGTCGTATCAATTCAAAAAACTCACTGCTTTTACTGCAAAGTAAACAGCCACCCAACCGGACATCAAGATTGCCCGGAGGATGGGACGGAGAGGGGAATCCTACAATACCAGATAAACCACGGGGTCGGGCGACGAGAGGCTGTGGTCTAGATGCGCTCTTCCCAGGATGACCCTCCTACCCAGAAGAAATGCCCGGCACCATTCCCTACTCATTTCCTCATAACACTCGAAGATAGCAGTGAAAGCAAAGTTACCTTTTCAACAAATCCATTTATAATGATGAAGTCACTCGCTCAACAACTAAGAGGAAAACCGAAAGACATTCAACGACAGGGAAAGGAGTATCTGGCCTACGTTGTAGAACCGGAACAAAGTAACGCCATACGAAAGATTACCCACATAAACGAACTCACAAAGTTACTGTTGAAATACATCCGTATTTCAACAATACCAAACAAGTTATATACACCTCCCGCTACACACCAACAACCGACCTCAGTGCTTTTGCAGGAGGTCTGGCTGAGGATTAGGCAGTTGTCTAGCACCAGGGTTAAAATCACGTAACGCAAGTTGTACCGCATACCAAATTACCTTCCCAGGATACGACGCACCGGAATTCATAGTAATCCCGGGTGAACAAGGAAGAACCAAAACCTACCCAGTTGGAACATGGCCTTCAATGTGCAAAAACTGCCTTAAATACGATCACGTCATCAAATACTGCCAGCCGCATACACCCAGACGATGTAAGAGGTGCGCCGAGCAGCACGACAGAAAAGACTGCACAACCCGCCACCCAAAATGCTACCATTGCTCATGCTTTTATGTTGAAGGCGACCGCGACTGACAAGTACACATGGACCAAAAATAAATAACAATCACACAAAACGACCTCAGAGTTACACGGAAACAAGCCATCCAAATCTGGAAAGATGACAAACCCAAATTGCTTTGATTATGCCAAAGCAGTTGAATCATTTTTTCAACCAAACTCCTTGTTGATATTCATACATCGTCAGGACAATATCGTAACAAGACTCAGACACTCCTCCCTGGCTGCAGTGCTTCCTCACTCAGCCCAGGGACCGCCCCTGTACTAGAGATGAACGGTCTTTGCAATAATTCCTGCGTTGTCGAGGATGACACCGAGATGGATGCTCATGAAGACATCGAGATCGATGCGCCGACCACGCAGCAGACCGCGTTCTACCGAAGGCGGACGCTCCCGCGAACACTCTCGACCCGGAACCCCTGGGCAAACTCAAAGATGCGAACGCCACAAAAGTTACAGCAAATCAAGCGATCACTCTAGATCATCAAGGTCTGAGTGTGGACCGCCTTCGAAATGAACAGCAAATACTTCACTAGAACTGCCAGGGACTGGAAACAAGAAGGACGAATTACTGTTCCTAATCACCACCCTTAAACCTTTGGTGATAGGCCTCCAAGAGATCAAACTCTGAAAGACCGCCATCTTCACATTCCCCCAATATATCATACACCGCCGCGAAGGCCACACCTATGTGACTGCTCATGGCGGAGTGGCACTTATGATTCACCAAAGCGTATCTCACCGCCCCCTTCTCCTGAGGACGTAACTCAAAGACATCGCTGTTATGATGTGCGTCTCAAGACCAATAACAGTGGTATCTATCTTCTCGTCACGAAGCCATGACTTCTCGGATGCACTAATGACCGAACTGCTAAACCAACTGCCTGCGCCAATACTGCTCCTTGGAGACTTCAACAGGTACCATACAAGATGGGGATGCGTGAGAACAGACCCCAATGGAGTGATAATGGCTTACACCATGAACACTCACAACCTGGTCCTTCTCAACGACGACAACACCTACTCGAATCCCCCCCCCCCCCGAAAGTGAAACTGCCATCGACCTATACATATGCTTCCCCATACTGGCACCCCAACTCGTTTGGGGAGTTCTGCCTTAAACACACGACAGCAACCAAGCCCCGGCAATCAAATCGCTCCTCGTCAATCAATCAAGAAATCCTGCTACACAAGAACTTCGATTTAACTACCGGAAAGCCAACTGGGAGGAATACTCGGCACACATCGCGCGGAATGAAGAAGATTGCATTCCCGAAGACATCTCGGAACACGACTTCGTCGTCTAACTATACGATAAATTTCAAGCTGCAACTGCCGCAGGTATCCCTCAATATTCACCTTCAACCTTTTTCTGAAACCATGGTGGTGCCGAGAGGTGGGAGAAGCGTGAAAGACTGTTCAGGGCCTACCGTCGCGCACGGTCATGCAGGAACAGACTAGCGTGGAAAAAGGAAACTGACGTATATCGTAAACTCCACGTGTAGAAGAAACGAGAGAGCTGGACTCAGTCAACACTATAAACCGGAACGCCCCCCACTCTCAAGTGGGGGAAAAAAATCAGACGTATCCAAGAAAGACCCGAGCGACCTATCCATATTCTTTCGGATGGAGGCACCATTTATTCTTCCTACGTGGAAATCAGGGATAAACTAGCACAGACTTCTGACCAGATAACGCAATCAACAAACTACACGGCTGCCTTCCAACGGGGATAAAAATTACAGAAGATTGAACATCTTGACTATACTTCTACAATCAGAGTTATCCAACAAACCTTTCTCCCTACACGAACTACAGTGCGCTTTAGATCATACTCGTAAAACTTCACCTGGGCCGGATCGGGTGCACATCAACATGATCAAAAATCTTTCAGAAGGCGCCCGTGAGCACCTATTGAAAGTGTTCAACATAATGTATTCTAACTTTTTTCCCTGATCAGTGGCGAAAATCTGTAATTAGCCCAATACCCAAACAATCCACGGTGACCCACGCAACTACCGCCCCATTGCCATCACCAGCGGCCTCTATAAGACTATGAAATGCACGCAGGCCTCAGCAACATCCAGTGCGGCGGCCGCAAGCGCCGCTACATGACGGACCACCTTGTACGACTGGAATTGGACACTAGACGGGCTTTCGTCCGAGGGGAACGTGTGGTTTCCATATTCTTTGACATTGAAAGCATATGACACCACCTGGAAATACCACGTTTTATCCATCAATTTCTGCCAAACCGTACTTTCAGGGTCAAGGTCCGCAAGAAATGGGCGTCCCCCAGGGAAGCGCCCTAAGTGTCCCTCTTTTTATCCTAGAAAATGACCAGCTAGCCGACATTCTTCCGCGTGATGGAAGACTGCTCTCATCACTATACGTGGACGATTGACAAATAAGCTACAGACATCCCGGCCTTTGAACAATTCAACACGAACTCCAGAAATGTCTGAACCTAGTTGGGAACTGGGTTCCTTTAAACTGATTCAGATTCTCGCCCTCTAAAACGAAATGCATGCATTTTCGGCTTACACTTGAATCCAAACCTAATGCTGAATAACACACTTCTAGTATACGAAGAATCTATTAAGTTCCTGGGTCTCGTGTGGGACCCTAAACTCCCATGACGACCCCAAATTACAGCTCTGGAGGCTTTCTGCAAAACGGCAACGGGACTTATCCTCTCGGTAACCTCCCTGAAATTCGGTGCCGATATGGAGACCGGCAAGACGTTATTCAGAAGAATAAAACGCTCACGCATTGACTGTGGAGCCGTTGTTTACAGTTCAGCAGCCAAAAACACTCTTGAACCCCTCTCCATCATCGTGAACAACGCTCTGCGTATAACAACCGTCGCGTTCTGTTCCACTCCCATCGCATCCCTGAACGTGCTTGCTAACGAGCTCCCTCTTCCGTTCCGGAGAGACAAACTCTCGCTACAATACTATTTCAAGACCAGGAGCCTTATCAATAGCCCAGCACTCAACGACGTCACCAACATTCTTGCTGAACGCCTTTTTGCGGCTGAGAAGAATATATGTCCACCTTTTTCCCTACATGTGGACAATTTACTGACCTCGCTGAACATCAATTTCAAAGAAATCAAGCCTTCATTCTCCTACCAAATTCTTTAAATCAACACACCAACGTGGATGATAAGCCCACTGCTGGTCAACCTAAATTTGCAAGTTTACCCCAAAGCAATAACTCCAACCAACACGTACCGTCAAGAATTCTCGAGACTACTTGAGGAACAATACTCTGAGCACCACACCGACGGCTCCAAAACATCGACGGAGTAGGAGCTGCCTCCGTGTGCGGAGAGACCTCACGTTCAGCAACACTACCCCAAGAAGCCTCTGTATTTTCTGCAGAGTTGCACGCACTCGAATTAGCCATCTCCATTGCTAATACTTACCGCTTCCCCAAATATGTTGTATTTTCAGATATTCTGAGTGCTCTCACCCAGCTGGAAACTCTGAACTATGAACACCTGTTCTTCGTAAAATGCAACACGACCTATTCACTCTGTCCAAAACGTGTCAAGCGGTCGAGTTCTGCTGGATCCCTGGACACGCGGGAATAAGAGGAAATGAGCGCGCAGATTCCCTCTCTAAACTGATGTCTACCCACCAAGAACAATTCCTCTCGGTGCATTACCAAGACTGGTTTATAGTCATTAACTCTCGTATAACATCTTGATGGAATGATTTGTGGCTTGCAGTTGAACCATCCGGAAATGAATGGGACATCAAGTTTTTTAATAGAAGAGACCAAGTGTTCATTACTCCTTGATGCGTGAATAACCCACCTGAACATGCGTGGATAACCCACTATCACCTAATGGACGTAGATATGAGACGAGACGCACCAACATGCCCCTGTTGCCCACAAGTGGCAATCAGTGTGAAACACCTACTTATGGATTGTATTGCACTTGCAGCAGCCCGACGAGCTTTCTTAAACCCCCCGTGCAACCAACAGAGCCTGCTCACCGACATAAGTTGCCGGAAAAACAATCGCCTTCGGGAAAACATACCCGACTATATGAAGCCATGTGAAGAACTCTGTGTTTGAATCCTCACCGTCCCTGAACATCCTACCCTGCCTGCATACTGAGCTTGAACTATAATTTGACGTCACGCACAAAGGTGTGCAAATCTACCAGAATCAACAGATCTTTGTGCCCTACGGGGGAGTGTGCGATGACTCGCGTTGAGGCTTGAGTGGGAATGAAGCCAAATCAAATCAATCCTATGAAATAACGACCGCGGGTTAACAACACTTGTAAATTGGCTAGGTTATGTGGCCTCTTGACCAGCCTTACCAATTTTACATTTACGCTGCAACTATATGCATTAAACTGACCTGCAGTTTAAGGTTTCAGCACAAACAGAGGACCAGCCTGGGATAATGTGCAATCCTGGAAGAATCTCTAATCGGTGGTTATGGAAAAGTGTTGTTATTTTTGGGTATAATTTTTTGGGGTCTTGTTTTTGCGTGTGACATAATTTAGGTGAAAAATAAAATAAGTGATTTTACTGGAGAAAATTAAATAATTTAAGAACAATGTACATGCAGTGTCATCCTCAACTTTTTACCTGGGGTTAGGCATCAGTTGTACCTATGTATATATTACCAAAAATATTGGTTTTAAATCCTTCTTAGGCAACTAACTACCACATATCGACACCACACAAAGCAGTAATCGGTAGAAAACTTTTGCCAATGGTTTCAACGTTTTGAAGAACTTTGATTTTTTTAAAACATGATTTTTTCCTGTAGCTACCTGATTAACACACCTTCACTTTGTGTATCACATTTCTGTAAGTTGCTTATACACTAACAAAGACTTTGCTGTTCAAGTGCCGAGTCAAAATTTGAATTTCATACAATTTGGTGTGGCAGGGGGTGCGTAGTCCCACAGGTTGATGTTTACGCGTCAGAAATTTATAGTATTTTGATGACCTTTTTCAAACTTAGAGGGGGAACCGTAATCGAAACAAAAAATTATGTAGAGCTTAGATGTTTTTATTAAATTTATTCCCAAGCCCTGAAGGTTGTTAACTATTCAAACTTGTTTGATTTTATAAGTACGGATTTTTTTTTTCCTTTCTAATTTGTGTCTTCTTTTTTAGGTATTCATGGGAGAGTGTATATCAGCACGTGTCTCCTACCTAGAGATCAAATTTGATGATGATAATCCTGTGAAACAGAAGTGTTCTGGACTCATTGTTAGCACTGGTACTGGGTCCACCTCTTGGACCTATAACGTGAACAAGCTCACAGAGCAAAGCTTGGAACAGGTAATCAGGCTGTGCAGAACTTCATTAACATACGTTTAAAGTTTCTAAGTGGAACAAAACAAGTGTATTTAGCTATCCATGTGTAGCTCACAATCCATTCCAATTTGCGAGTCTTTTTCCCATGATCATTTTGTTGTGCATCATTGTTTGTACCTAAAGAGGCCTACTGGTTTGAAAACTTGAACTAAACTATTGATAAAAAAGGTTTGGTTTGTATATCTGTTGAATTTTGAATTTTTTATTCATTCTCTACCTGGCTCAGTAAGGCCTTGTTTCTGTGAAACTGTAGCCACTACAATTATTGACAGGTAAACTAATGCTTTAGTTGGTAGTAGTCTTTGGTGGAGAAGATTAGGAAGTTTTTAGCCCTCAGCCTATTGCCCTTACTTACTACATCTGGCCGTTTGTCACACGTTCATACTTATATTCAAAATGCTAAGGCTTCATCAATTATGCATAGATTTTGAAATTTCACGGCTTGAATCAGAGAACACCATAAAACTGTGTTACAAGTCTCACTTTTTTGCCACACTATATGAGTGGATTTTCACAATGCTAGGGCTTTACCAATACTGCATGAATTTTAACATCTGATGGCTTAAACTAAACAGCATCACACGAAAAACTCCATTCATGATTTTCTATTTTTATTTTAATTGGTCTCTGAACTTGACAATTTTTTGTCTTACTTTTGAAACAGCTTTTGAGATTAGGCAATTTCTTGAGGTATTGCTTCCCATGCCTTGGATGAGAGCTGCATTTCAAAATACTAAGTGTTTGTCAATAATGGATTGATATTGGTGCGTTAATACTTGAAGAAAGAAATAAGCCTTAGACAGAGCTTCACCTTGACTCCTTTCTAAAAACCTTTCATTTTTCCTGACTCAATCTCTGAGCAGTGCCAGTTTGCAATTCTTGTTTTTCACCCTATGTACCAGAATAGTTCTCAAAATTATTTGTATTTGCTAATAATGCATGAATATTGATGCTTGTTAGTTTAAATTGAAGAACAGGGCGGTATGCAGAGCAGCTCTATGTTGACCTATTCCTTTTTTTTTCTTCCAAAATTTAGCTCAGAACTTAACTTTTTCACTTATTTGTGATACAGCTTAAGCTTTTTTTGCTCACATGCAATACAGCCTTTGAGATTGGGCTAAAGCTTCTGGGACAGCCAGATTTCAGGTCCTGCTACTTACACCTATACAAGAGCCTCGTTTTAAAAAGCCAAAGCTTCATCAATGATGGATGTGCTTGATGCTTTATGATCTAAATTGAAATAACAAATAATATGAAGATCTCTAAGTGAACTCGTTACAAATTGTTTTTTTTTCCAAAAGCTAGATATGGACTAGGCTATTTTGCAGGTATTGTTCTTCAAGTCTTGTGAATGAGACATCAAGAAGCTAAAAGTTGGCCAATACTGCGAGGATTTCCACTCTTCATGGCTCAAATCAATGAACAGGGTCATGTTTCTATGATCCGTTTTAGTTCTTCCAAACTTGGACTCGGAACTGTTTTTACTTTCTCTCTGAAAATTTTTGATGTGGCTTATATGTGTGTGGTTCTTCAAACTGCTATGGCTTTGACAATAATAGATGCATTTCAGTATTTTTGTTGCGCATTTAAATTAAGAGCACCACACTCAGAGTTCCATTGATTTTTTCCATCATTAGTTTGTATTTTGTAATCAACTGCTGAAATCAGGCTGTTGCTACACTTCTAATGTGAAAGTGATAATTCAAATTGATAGAAGCAGTTACCATTGATACTATATTATGGTTTAGTCCCACTGTGAGAAGCTCTGCTTGGAAAATGACTTGCAATCCTGCTGGCACCTTTGGATTCAGAATATGCTATAATCATGTGATCTATTACCTAGCCTCTAGCTAGCTATTTTGATCTATATTTTATCACATCTTGAAAAGAAGCAATGTCACAATATAAAACTGACAATAATTATTCGTACATTGGAATATCTGTTGGACTTGAGCTACATATTTTTTTAACATTGGGGTGACCCTAGGCAATATTTTGATGAGCTTGCTACCTCAGATGCAGCCAGACATCAAACATGTGTCTCAACCTGTTTTGTATTAGGATCTCCTTCAGAATACTTCAAGAGACTGAGCTCACAAATTTATAACTCAGAATCTCCCAAGATTTAAAAGTTTGTTAGTGAAAAAAAAAATACTTTTCACATGGAATTCAACCTATTATGAAATTTTGTTACGATATTAGCTTGATCTGGCCAGAGCTTCTCGACAAATTCTCTGGATAAAATTTCAGCTACTTGTATATATATATTGTGAAAAGTCGTTTCAAGATTTTTGTTAATCTCTAATTATAAATGTATGATCTTTAGCAACTGTACTAGCTTATTACCTATTTATTTAATTTAGTGATAAATATGTCAGTGAATTTAGCATCTAACAAATATTGACCGCAACTGCTACAGTTTTAGACTTGTTTTAGATGCCATCCAAATTGTTTAGTAATAGTTAAACGACAAAAGAGCAGTGTCGAATTCTCAGATCATTTATCTCCCATTCACTGTGATGTGCTGTGCATCTCCAAATACTTGTTTGGATGCGATCCCTATTGTCTAGTAATAATTAGGAGTACAATAGAGCAGTATTGAATTCCCAGATCTACAATAGAGCAGTGTGGAATTCTCTGATCTCCCATTTTCTGTAATGAGCTGTGCATCTCCAAATGTCTTTTACTTTATTTTATTAGGTGCTAAACGTGGTGCAAGAGGAAACGGGCATTTCTGTTGGAGCATCCGATCCTAGACTAGTTTCAGAGGTAAGGTAACTGGAAAAATCAAGTTTGATGCTGTACTAAGCCAATATGAGAATTGCAATGCACAGTGATGGTATTTCAGATTCAGCTTCTGAGGGGTATGAAAAGCCACCCCTAATTATTTTTTAACAAACGAATCACAGATGGAAATAATAAGGCATGCTGGCAAAGGTCAGGAGAGTGGAAGGATGCAAATCTGCCATGATTAAAATAGAAACCACAGATTTTTCAATTGAGTTTTGAAACGAACAAAAAAAACTGTTTCATACTTATGTCACATCACCGTGAGCTGTTCCATAACGAAAATGTTTGAGGTTTGGGCTGCCTCTTCTTAAGTAGTTTTTGTCAGTGCAGTTCATGGCAACTCAGCGCCTTCTCTTTCATTTGTGAGAAGTTCGTCAGTTTTTATTTTTCAAGGGTTGGGGTCCAGTACCTTCTCTCAGATGGCCTTCACCTGCATATGTTGAGGAACTGCACTGATCAGCTCTTCCTACTTCTTCGTTTCATTTTGCAACTTCTCCATTTATTTTACAAGAGTTAATGAGGACAGGGACAGTCTTTAAGGGCTGGGACAAATCATTAGTTGTTTCAATATACCTCTGGATTACAGTCCTGTAAGCTTAATATCAGTTTCCTGCTTGCTAATAGATGGGAAATAATTGTTGACCCACCACTCTTGAAGCCAATGGAAACTTATATAGCTAATCTTATTTACCATGCGAAATTTTCCAGTGTTTTATTAGGTCTGCCTTCAGAAGCCAACCCTTAGCAGAAACAAGTCCAGATTTCTCAAACGGCTACAATAACCCATATCAGAGAGTCCATCAATGTTTCTGTGCCATCTTCTCTAATAGATTCAAGCAGACTGCAGTTCCCACAATATCTGCTGTTCCAAACGTATTATGGATAGTACTCGTAGCCCATAGCCCCCATGGGCTATGAGGGCGCCACCCGCTGTGTCAACTAATCAGAATTTTCTCCTGCGCTGAGCTCCAGCAGTTTCTTGAGTGATTTTAATTTTTAAATTTTTTAAAAGTTGGCCATGTAAATGTCAACTCACTAGCTAAGCAAGTAGATTCTATCTCGAATTTGCTTTTGAAGCAATGTATTCATGTATTGGCTGTAGCTGTGCTGTGGGTGGTGGCGCCAGGTTTGGGAGAAAGACTTGTGGCGGACATTAACAGGGAAGAGGTGCAGGAGGCGGTATACAAGATGAAAGCAGGGAAAGCCCCTGGTTTGGATGGCGTTGCGACCGAGTGCCTGATGAAGGGTGGAGTAACGATTGTCGAATGGTTGGTGAGGTTACTGAACTTGTGTTCTTTGGCAGACGTGGTACCGATTGAGTGGCGCAGTGCCTGCATTGTTCCGCTATATAAGGGCAAAGGTGATGAAAATTAATGCTGCAACTCGAGAGGTATCAGTCTGTTAAGTGTGGCTGGTAAGTTGTACGGGAAAGTGCTGATCACAAGGATTAGAAACTGTACGAACTGCGCAATTGGAGAGGAACAATGTGGGTTTAGGAGTGGTAAAGGGTGTGCCGATTAGATTTTTGCAGTGAGACAGGTCTGTGAGAAGTACCATGGTAAAGAAAAGGATGTGTTCTGGGCAGTCATGGATCTGGAGAAGGCATACGACAGGATTGACAGGGAAGCGCTGTGGAGGGTGTTGCGTTTGTATGGAGTGGGCGGACATCTGTTGAGAGCGGTGCAGAGTTTCTATGCTGACAGCCGAGCATGTGTCACAGTGGCGAGCGAGGTGAGTGATTGGTTCACAGTGAAAGTGGGACTGAGACGAAGCTGCGTGATGTCTCCCTGGCTGTTCAACCTACATGGATGGAGTGGTCAGGGAGGTGAACGCGAGTGTGCTGGGTCGTGGCTTGGACTGTTGCCGATGATACGGCCACATGATATAAAAAAGTTTGAAACTTCCTGTTAGGCATTCTTCAAATTGCTATAGAAATATATATCTGAATCAATTATCATTATTAAAATACGGTGATGATGTAACAGCCTCAAACCTTTTTTTTTTTTCTAATGAAGTTTAATCTTAATCATAGCATCAAGGCAAAAATCTGATGTATTCATCATCATCTGATTTAGGTTGTGAGAAAATTGTATTTATACTTAGAATACCATAACGATGTGAAATAATTCAGAAAAGAAATGCATTTCTGGCTATCTGCTACTATTTCCATTTTCTTTTGTTAGCAACGCGGCCTAAATTTGTTTTCATGATATCCTCCATATCATACCTACTGTTTTTCTTTTCGTAGCTCACCGAGAAATTCAATAAGCTGTTGCTGACCGACCCTGAAGACAACAGGTTGGTGTACACCATCCGAGATCAGCTGGTGCCACCTGTGATCTTGGCCACCCGCAAGGTAGTTTCCACTGACGACCAGCGACTGGCAGCCGCTGCTGGACCATCTGGAGACGCGGGCTTAACCCTGACGTCTGGCAGCGACGACGATGAAGATCACGACCTGACGGTGGCCAATACCTTCATGACCCCTAAGCAGGCCAAGCCGCGAGGGTTTGCCCGGAGGATCTACGTCCGTAGCCGGTGTTACGATGCCTCGCTCGTCATTGATGGAGGCATCTCGTTTGCCTTCAATGATGGCACTCGAGCCCAGCTGGAAATTCATCCTGCCGATGCTCTCAGGAATGTTGTGCTGGATGAGGCTGATTCCATGGTTACCTTTAAACACTGAAGAATAAATTCATTATGTTCTTTCTCTTCCACTCGTAAGAGCCATATAGTTTGCATTGCGCTTCTGCTTTCATTCAAATGAATTCTGAACAGAAAACATTAAAGAGACGTTTTTACGAGAGAATCTTTATAAAATCCGTTTTAGGCCGATTTAGACCTTTGAGTCTTTTAACCTTACTCGGGAATCTCGAAACTTTCAAGTTCCTCGACTGTCCTCGATTTTATAGGAGAAAGAAACTTTCTCCGCTTAGCGGCGCGTGGCGTCTTGCGCCTATCGGTCTAAATGTCTTCCAGGCACCGGGTGGCGCGCTCGGCTGTCTGCCGGCTGAAAGCCCCAACCCCCTTCCTTCCTCCATAAGCATGAGCTGGCCTGCCCCATCATTCATTAGTCGCTCTGGCTTCGGACGCAGAGCACTCTCGCCTCCCCTGATCCTGACAGATCATTTCGCCTTCTCGATAGGTCAGATTCAGTGCGCGGCGGCACATCTGGGCAGTGGAGTAGTGACCCACTGCTCCTAGAGCCACAGATAGTCTGCAATTCTTGCCCTGTCGCACTGAATTTGCTCTCGGTGAGCTGCGTCCCACAACACGACAATTTATCTAAACAGTTCTCATCAAAAATTGTCATGACAGAAATTTATCAGAACAGAAAGTTGTTGAGACAAATCTGTCTACATGACAATTTGTCGATATAGTTCTCGATGGATGAAGGGAGATTGGTGAAAAGGGTGATTAATGCGAAGGCGGGTGGTTGCAGGCCTAGAGGTAGACCGAAGTTTGTATGGATAGTGTGAAGCAGGCGTTAGGACGGAGAGACATGAATGTGGAGGTATCGAGAGAGCGTGCAATGAACAGGCGTGAGTGGAGAATGGTTGTGAATGGTTGATTTTGACGCTGCTCAGATGTGCTTTCCCGCCCTTGGCACCCCGCTGTCGGGATGGTCGTGGGTGGGGGGCCCGGCCATTATGACGCGGGGGGGGGAGGGGGGGGTAAACCAGTGAAAACTGTCGGGCACTGCTGCTGACGACGGATCCTCGGACTGCACTCGTGAGTCAGAGTGTATGTTGACAGGGTACCGGCCGGGCCCTTTAGCACAAAAGGGCTAAGTTGTGTGATTGTGAGCGTATGAGGGTGTGAGGCGGGCCTTGCCGTCGCCCACCCCCCTTTCTGGTGGATGCGGCCTAGTGTCTGTATCTGTAGTTCTTGACAAAAATTGTGGAAACAAAAATTTGTCAAGACAGAAAGTTGTAGACACAGGAACCTGTTGACATGACAATTTGTCTATGCAGTTTTTGACAAAAATTGTTGAAACAGAAATTTGTCGAGACAGAAAGTTGTCGAGACAGAAATCTGTCAACACAACAATTTGTCGATACAGTTCTCAACGAAAATTGTTAGGACAGAAATTTGTTGAGACAGAAAGTTGTCGAAACCAAAATCTGTTGACATGACAATTTGTCTATACAGTTCTCGACGAAAATTGTCGAAACGGAAATTTGTTGAGACACAAAGTCCTTGAGACAGAAATCTGCCAACACCACAATTTGTTGATACAGTTCTCAATAAAAATTGTTGAAACAGAAATTTGTCGAGACAAAGTTGTCGACACAACAATTTGTCGATACAGTTTGCGACAAAAATTGTCGAAGAAGAAATTTGTCGAGACAGAAAGTTGGCTAAACAGAAATCTGTTGACACAACAATTTGTCAATTCAGTTCTCTACAAGAATTGTCGAAACAGGAAATTGTTGAAACATTTTTTTTTCAACATGAACTCAAAAATTTGAAATTTTGGTCGGATCAAAACTCTTTCTGCAAAATATTGTGTTATACCCATACTCTAAAATAAGTTTTTACCTCCGACTTATACTTCTCTCCCCCTGATTTCAGAACATGATGGAAACACCTTCCCGGCCCACCTGCTCCTGATGTGCCTGTACTCTGCTCAAAAACGACCTCCATACCACCTGCCTGAGACAGTCCAACTGCTTCGCGGGACACGTGTATAGGCCAGCAGGGTGCGCCATCTGCCTATCAGCCATGAAAGCGGCCCCAGGCAGTGCGGCCTACGAGGCTTTCCTGAACAGAAATCGGTCCATGAGACGGAGATACTCTGGCAGCGCCACATCGGACACAAGGTCCTTTTTGCACCCTGACTCCCGCCACCTTACACTTCCAGGCACGCAACACAATCCACCTCGCCACTCAAAGACTAGCAAACTGAAGGCAAAGGAGGACAGCACGGCAGCAGACGACCCAAGGCGTCTGTCCCCCCAATCGTTGAGGGGCTCAGACAGGGATAACCCTACTCACATGAACGGCCTCCCCCCTTCGCGGTCCCCTACCCTCGACGCCCATGACTCACCCTCGGTGTCGGGGTCACAGATGCGCGAAAAAAGACGCATCGGTGATCTCGGCACGCACTTTCTCATACGGGAAGACAGGACGCTGGACATGCCGCCACCCAACCAGGAGGGGTTTCACTCCCAGCGGGAGTACACCCCGGGGGACCCGGGCTTACTATCCGTGTCCATGCGGACCGCATCGAACGAGGGAGCCGCAACATCGCTCAAGACATTGCTCCACTCACGCACAGACCGCGTTCACGGCACCAGCCCTCTACGGTACTATCACAACCCCCTACCCCGCTTCCGGACGGTACCCAGATGCTCTCCGGCGGAGCTTCCCGATGACGAAACACCGCCTCTCCCCCTTCCCCGGATGAGGGGTGGTATGTACCTCCACTCACCGCGACGTACACAGAGAGATTGGTGAGCTACGACTATGAGGTCTACACCACAGAGCTCCCTAACAATCGGATCACGGTTCATGAGAGAGGCCTTAACTTAATTTGCTCCCCGATGGACTTAACCAGCACCGCGGTTCAGCTACTCGTCCGCAGGTCCACCCCTCTTCTGCCGCCAGCTGGTTTGGAGAACCTCTCCAGCTTCTCAAGAGTGTCTTTGCGGTATAGCAACCCTCCCATCGGGGGGTGATCATCAGAGAAGACTGTTTGTTCGTTCTGGAACGTATCACAAATGCAATACTTAAACTCCTCGAGCAAAGCAATACCACCCTGCCCAACGGGTCGACACCGAAAGACCTCGAGGCTTAGTCAAACACGTAATTTGCACTCTCAGCACACTGCCCCGTAGTCAAGTCCCTGATGGAGTTCGCGAATGCTCCGATCCTCTCCTCGAAGGCTCACTTCGACGCCACAAAGAATAAGATCGCCTTCCCGGTTCAGCACATTGACACAGAAGCCGGTACCAAGGACTTCCGACTCCGCACGCAGGTGGCTCAAAACCTGCGCTGCTACATCCTCGTCGCATCACTGACGGGGATTTTTTAGCGCATCCTGACTTCCGTCCTCACCGATGGCACGCCAGATACACCTCAGTCACTGCCTTGTCTGGCAGAGCTCACCGCAAACTCCGCTCACAAACTATTGTCGGGGTCCCTCTTCGACGCTGCTCATTGGAGATACCAGATTCGGCTTCACACGCTGGACAGGCTCGCTCCGGAATCCGCACGGACCGCCCTTCTTGCAGGGTCGGTATTTGAACCTCAACTATTCACCGACGGGGTGATCTTACAGGCTCAGCCCAGCGTTGGACACTTTCCGTAGCAGGACAAAGGTAGTCTCCTTCATGGGCCCCTCCACACCAGGTTTCGTTGCCTCTGCTCCACGAACATCCCCCAACACCGCGAAGCAGTCACAGCATCCCCTCTATAACCTAGGCGGAATGGCACGAAGCTCTTTTCGTAGCCCACCCGCACCGCCAAGGGCGCGCCCTACGTTTTAGCAGGATGCTAGGCAACCCCAAGGGAGGCGGGTGGGCTCCGGTGCGCCTCGGACAAGCTCCAGGCCTCGCCCCCGCCTGCCCTGGGGGCCCGGAGACGCACCCAGTACGTTCCAAGGAGAGGTACTCGCGGAAGGGGTCGGGGAACCTCGACCCACAAACGACCCTCCTCCTCCCGCTCACAGGCCACAGCTAACCACAGACAGCGGGACCGCCCTCCCTTCCGTAAACTCGGACATTCTGCCGGCAATCCTCAGGAACTGCCTCGCGCTCTGGACCAAGACCCCGACCTTGGTCAAACGCATTATCGCCACAGGCACCTCCTGGAAATGGACGCCACGACCCCCCCCACTCGATTACACGGTCTCCCACCGACAACGCGAGGACGTTCTAGAACCCCTCGTATTGGAATTTCTGCGCAAAGGCATAGTCAAGGCGGTTCCTAGACAGCCGGCTTTTGCTTTTCGCATCTTTACGGTCCCCAAGGCCTCGGTAGGAGATCGCCTGGTGATCGACCTCTCCTACCTCAACAGATACATCCCATTATCCACTTTCCGCATTTCCCACCCGCATAGCATACGGGCAGTGCTGAACCTACCTCTCTGGTTCATCAAGTTGGATATCAAGGACGCCTGCCCCCACATCCCGATACATTCCAGGTTCTGAAAGTTCCTGGCCTCCGAACTACGAGGCCAACTGTTTTTTCTTTTTGGTTCTCCCGTTCCTCCGTTCGGTCTCAACCTGGGACCGAAAATCTTTACAACGGTCGCGAAGCTGCCATGCGTTCACTCCACCTGCTTCTACATCGACGACGGGCTACTCTGGGCACCGACAGCTTTCCACTTCAGGCGCAACACCCAGACGGCCTGCGAACTTCTCCTCAAACTATGCTTCCACGTCCACATGGAGATTTCTGTTCTAGAACCCACCCAGCAGATCGACTTCTTGGGGGTAATATTCAACGGCGCGGCCGGGTCCATCACCCCAGCCTTACAACACATCGACCGCTGCAGTGATATGGCCGCGGAGATACTTTCCCGCGGAACCCTCTCGCTCCGACAGCATCTGAATTTCCTCGGCATAATAAATTTACTTACACCTTACTTACGATATGCTCGCCACTTCTTCAACGAGGTGGTGCTCGCAGCACGCTCCCTCCACCTCTCCCGCAAGCCCTGCCGTCTCAACAATCCCTACCGCTAGGCAGCTCAGCACTGGCGCGACGAGAACTTTCTTCATAACACCGTCCAGTTAGTAATGCCTCTCCCGGAGCACCACATGTGGACGGATGCACCATACCACAGTCCGCGTGATTACAGTCAACAGCGAGGCAGTGGCCATGATGAACCACTTGGGCTCCAGCGAGGCCCTGGCGCTGCAGAAGTTTGGAGCACAGCTCCCACAGATCCTCCAGTGCCACCAACTCTCCCTCCTCGCGACCTACCTTCCCGGTTCCCAGAACGTTTGGCTCGATCAGCTCTCAAGTCTCCTACCGGTAAAAACGGAATGGGCGCTAACCCCTCGTTACTTCCCTGAACTGGCTCGCGCCCAGACGGGAATCCGCCACAACGACGTTTCTTGCCGCAGTGGAAGCTCGACCCGGTGCTCGACATGCTCGCATCTCCTCGCTTCTATTCTCAGACGCCGTAAGTTTTGACACAGTTTCAGGAGACTGTTTCTCGTCGCGCTTGCAGCAGGCAACAGGGTCTGAAATTTCAGCCACGTCACGCACAGGACTACATTTCTTCACGAACCCTCCATGCGCTCTCATCCTGACCGCCGTCAAGTTCCTGTACAAAAATAGCCCCTCCTTCTACTCCAGAACTTATTCTCTTGCTATCAAAAGGCATCCTAGTTTGGGCCAATAGTCCTGTTGTTGTCTTCCTAGACTTGTAAACACTTGTAAACCGCTCATCTCTATCGCCTCACTGCTGCCGGATGGCCGGGCACACGGCTTGTGCCCTATGACTGCACTCAAAGCGTACATGCACTATGTCCATCGCACAATTAGTTTTTGTTCATTCATCCTACTTCTGGCAAGCCTCTCAAGGCGTCATCGGTGGGACACTACATCTGTTCGCTTATCAATGAGGCCACACCGCATGCCTTCGCTAAAGCTCACGATGTCCGCAAGTATGCCTCTTTTTTAGCTTGGACGCGTTTCAAGACATATCCAATGCGTTTTGGAGGTCGCCACATACATTCGTGCACAAATACCTCTTCGCAGTAGAGAAGCTTAACCAACCTTGCGTCTCCTTGGGAACCAGGCAGATGGTCCTTCTCGCCTCATACGTTTCGAACACCGCATCTTCTGCGGCCAGTACCTCCTCTACGTAGCATAGAGTACGTACTTCATTATCTTACCAACACATGCGGCAACACTCCACGCAAAACCTTCAGATTACGTAGTACGAAATATGTATTCCCTTCATCCTACTTGCAGTACAACTCTGTTACCATAGGATCTAGCTATTGTACAAATTGTTGGTACAGATACAGACATTAGGCCGCATCCCCCAGATAAGGGGGTAATCGACGGCAAGGCTCACCTCATGCCCTCATACCCACACCATTTAGTCCTTTTGTGCTAAAGGGTCCGGCCGGTACCCCCGTAACATGCACTCTGGGTCACGAGTGCAGTCCGAGGATCCGTTGTCAGCAGCAGGGTCCGACAACTTTCACTGGTTTACCCTCGCGGCGTCATAATGGTCGGGCCCCCCCACACACGACCGTCCCGACAACGGGATGCCAAGGGCGTGAAAGCACATCAGAGCAGCGTCAAAATCAACCATTCACCACTCACGCCTGTTCATTGCACGCTCTCTCGATACCTCGACATTCATGTCTCTCCTTCCTAACGCCTGCTTCACACCATCCATCCACCCAAACTTTGGTCTACCTCTAGGCCTGCGACCACTCGCCTCCGCATTCATCGCCCTTTTCAACAATCTCCCTTCATCCATCCTCTCCATGTGCGCGAACCATCTCAGAACACGCGAATCCGCTGTCCTCCAACTTCTTCACCACCCTGTTCTGATTCGAACCACGTCGTTGGTGATCCGATCTCTCAGCGTTACTCCAGCCATGCTTTTAAATATTTCATCTCGAAAACATTCAACCTTCTTTTCTCCTGTGATCTCACCACCAAATCTCAGTTCCGGAGAGCACAGTTGGGACAACAACACCCTCATACAGCCCTCTCATTGCTTCCATCCCCAACGTCCTACAGCTCATTACACTCTTCAGTGCACCCAACACTTAAAACCCCTCTTTCACTCGCGCCTTCACTTCAGTTAAACTAGTTCAGTTATCTCCACATGGGAGCCCAGATACTCAAAACACTGAACTTCCTCCAAGAGCTCTCCATTTAGGGGGACACTAATTCTGCTCGCATCGACAGTCCTCGAGCATCAACTCTTACCCACGTTCACTCGAAGCTTCCTCCTCTCAAACACTCTACCAAACTCAGACACTAGCGTACATAGCTTCTTCTCTGAATCCGCAACCAGGGCCGTATCATCAGCCAAATAGCAAATGGCTCAACTGCCCACTACGCCCATTCGCTTCCAGCAATTCCAAGCCACGACCCAGCACACTAGCGTTCACCTCCGTGACCACTCCATCCATATAGAGGCTGAACAGCCAGGGATACATCACGCAGCCTTGTCTCAGTTCCACTTCCACTGTAAACCAATCACTCAACTCGCTACCTACTCTGACACATGCTCGGCTGCCAACATAGAAACTCTGCACCGCTTTCAACAGATCTCCGCCCACTCCATACAAACGCAACATCCACCACAGCGCTTCCCTGTCAATCCTTTCGTATGCCTTCTCTAGATGCATGAAGGCCCAGAACACCTCCTTTCCTATAACAAGGTACTTCTCACAGACCTGTCTCGCTGCAAAAATCCGATCGGTACACACTCTACCACTCCTAAAGCCACATTGTTCCTCGCCAATTGCGCAGTCCGTACAGTCTCTAATCCTTTTAATCAGCACTCTCCCGTACAACTTACCAACCACACATAACAGACTGATACCTCTCGAGTTGCAGCATTAATTTTTATTTCCTTTGCTCTTATATAGCGGAACAATGCAGGCACTGCGCCATTCAATCGGCATCACGCCTGCCACAAAACACAAGTTGAGTAACCTCACCAACCATTCGACAATCGCTACTCCGCCCTTTTTCAGGCACTCGGTCGCAACGCCATTCCAACCAGGGGCTTTCCCTGCTTTCATCACGTCCACCGCCTCCTGCACCTCTTCCCTGGTAATGTCTGCCACAAGTATTTTTCCCAAAACTGGTATCCGAGCACCACCACCCACAGCAATATTGTCAGAATCTCTGTCATCCTCGACATTCATCAACTCATCAAAATACTCGGCCCACCTCTTCCGTACATCACCACTTTCCAACAACAACTGGCCATTTTCATATTTCACCACTTCCTTCTTTCCCGCGCCCTACGGGGGAGCCTATTATGACTCACGTTGAGGCTCTGGTGGAAATGAGGCCCAAATCAAATCCTCCTCTCCGGTCTCACCCTCTTCACCTCTTTCCAGAATTTTGTTTTTGTTCACCTTAAAATTTTGGCTCAACCGTCTGCGCCACCTGGAATCAGCGTCCCTTTTGGCTCTCCTCATCACCCGCTCATCTCGTTTCTCCTCTCTTTGTAGTTTTCATAAGCCACCACCGACTTCACCTGCAACCACTCCTTAAACGCGGTGGTCGTGCACGGGCTCAAGAACATGAGACCAACTTTGCACCTATCACTACTATTCATCCTGATACTAAAAGAAGCCTCCTTGTTTCGTTTTACTCTTCCTGCTCAACTGTTCCTATTAATGCCGGAATAAAACATAGCTAGTATCTAATCTCGTGTGATGGAATATCAAAGAAAATATTTTTTTTATTCGTTAGAGTTTCATATATTTATTCATAATATATTTCGTTATATTACAGACCATTCTCGTTGTAAACCGAATTTCCTCATCAGATTAGTGTGATTTTCGTAGTAGCCGGCTTGAAACTGTGTTAAGCAAATTTAGAAAATAACTATGTGAATTATTTTTTGTGACCAGTATCTACCTAGCAAACTTCCATGAATTGTTATTGTGGTGATACTATTCACCGAAAACGAGTAGTGATGTCTAATGTGCCATTAATATAAAGGGAACTCTTACAGTGATTAACAACATTACCTCCGATAAGGGTCAAAACCGAATAGAAAGCTGTACGTAGTGTTTCTTGGAGCTGAAGATGATTTCATCCCTGCAGCTGTTATACTGAAATTTACGCTACGAGTAACCCAGCTTTGACCTGAGCTTGATGAGTTTCTGTTGACGATATATTTTTCAATTTAATAATTGCATTGAGGTATCCTGTCTTTCTAATGAGTTGTGCCAAGTATTTCCCTATAAACTATTCCTAGCTAGCATTTTATATGCTTCCAATATTTTCATCGACCTTGTTACACCCATCAATGAGAGTACAAAATTCTGAAAATTCACCTTTGAGGTTATTTTATGCTCGATTTTTTTTAATTTTGAACTTTTTCGCTACACCGGCTCGCGCATCAAATTATCAATTATGTATTATAGACAATAAGTATCAAATGCTAAATTGGAGAGATCCAAGTAAGATTTTGTGTATATTATGCGCTGCGTTTTTCCTACTAATAATGCTCTTGAAACATAGTTGCCGGTTGAGGGGAATTGGTAAAAGAATGACCGCATCTTTTAGTATACCGCCATGGCTTTGATGTGAAGGCCGCAAATCATGTTGGTTTTGGCTACCCTGCACTGCGGATCTGTCTCTCGGCAGGCATAGACTGATGTTGCCACATTTACCGGAGACTGGTTCAACGCTCTTCTACGGTATATACGAGATGTTTATGTTCAAATGGAGTCATTTTGCTGACAAACTAGTCATCGTTCTGCTGTACTTATCTTACGTTTATTCTGTTAAAAAATGTCAAGGTGCTGTAGCTAGGGCCCACAGTGAATTTTACATTTTTTGTTCCAAGAGTTTATTATTTAGTCGTGCTGTGTAACACGACACTTTGGAAGACTTTGGTTTACAGATTTCCAATTGTCGATTTCTGATGAATTTTCAGGTCTTACGTTTTTACCCCTTCGGTCTACCTGTGGTGGGGCCTTACTCCATCATTTTAGTTTTACCCGACCGTTTTGAAATAACTTTATTATATTTATTTTAAATTGTTAACTTTACCATCTTCTTAGAGTGGATCATAATAAGAACTACAGAATTCACACTGTACCTATTAATCGTTTAATTGCATTCTTCTAAGACTTACATCTTATTTTATGGTTAAGTGGGCGCGGGCATCTTAGAGTGAAAAACATTCCTTGTCACAGTTGCTAAGTCATCAGAGTACCTATGTTTCTATAACTAACTACCTTGATTCCCTATCCTCATAGTAGGTTAGTCTACAACTATCTCTACGTTTTCCTAACATGATACTAGTCACAAATTGTTTTAAAGATATGGACTTATCCTTTATTTGAGAAACATTATCCAATGGACGGAGCAAAACATAAACGTCCTCTCGAATAACAAGTCAAATTCACAAGATCCTCTCTCGGATTAGGGGAGCCCACTTGATGGCAACACGCCATCTAGCGGCCGCTAGGTGCAGGCATACTCGCTTACATTGCTCCGACCACGGCTTAGCGCTTCCACTCTAAAGATTATATTTAGCTACTGTACTATAATAATTCTTATCATCTCATACGTAGAGATTTACCTCCAACGTTGCTTATTTGCATTACTTCATTCTCATTGACCTGTATTACTTCGTACTTTTTTATTTACACGTTTAGTATGATTCGAGAGGAAGGAATCGAACACAGCGACTGAAACAGACCGGAGATGGAGGAAGTGGGGGTTTCTACCCTCCCCAACTGATGACAACCAGACCTCCTTTACGAATCGGGTACACATAGGTTTGCAATGGAATGTCTTCCCGGCAAGTAGAGTAGACAGTTATGTTTTCCAAACTACCTGTACAATAAACATTCATTCAGATATTCATATTCCAGGCCGTATCTCACAGAAGGAGGTGGCCGATGGCACAAGACTAACCTCACACTCTTTTCATGCGCTGACAAACACACTAGAACTTAGCCTTTTTGTGCTGAAGAGTCCGGTCAGGAAACCGCAACACTATCTCTGGGTCAGAAGTGCAGTCAGAGACCAGTGTGAACAGCATGGCCCGATAGCAGTCACTGGCCCCACCACGACCATCCCGTATCTCAACGAGACGTCAAGGGCGGGAGAGCACCTCAAGGCCTCGTCTAGAACTCATCCTTTCACAATTATTCTCCAATCACGGTTATCCATTTCAGACTCTCTCGCTACCTCCATACTCACACTGATGTCTCATCTCCCTAAAGCCTGCTTCCCGCTATCCATTCACCTAAACTTCGGGCTTCTAATAGGTTTACGCCCATTCACCGTCACTTTCATCACCTCTTTTCAACTATCTATCCTCATCCATCTCACCTTGTGTCCAGACCACCTCAAAATACGTGAATTCACTCTGTCCTTTAATCTTCCTCACCATCCTCGTTCTGATTCGAACTACGTAATTATTGTTCCTAGCCCTCGGCGTCACTCCAGCTGTCTCTCAAACATTTCATCTCAAAAACATTTAACCTTCCGCTGTCGTTCTTCCTTCCACCTCTATATCTCAGCCTCGTAGGGAACCGTTGTGACCACTATCCCCTTGTTAGGTTCTCTATTAGCTTCCAAATCTAATGTCTTGCAGGTCATTAGATTCAGTGCACCTAACATTAGGCTCCCTACTAGGGGTTTAGGCCTTATGCTTGTGCTTTCTTCACTCTTAATTTCAACTCAGTTGCCATTGATCCGGTCTTACTGAATTCCCTCCAATAAATCTTTTTTATGCGGCCACTGATTTCTATCGCATTGCCACTTTCCGGGAACATCACTATTTTACTCTTACCCACATTAACTCGCAGCTTCTTCCTTTGACACACTCTACTAAACTCCGACCCCAGCCTTCACAATTCCTTCACCGAATCTGCCCCAAGAGCCGTATTATCCGCAAGCAGCTACTCGATCAACTGAACTATCCGTCCAATTGCTGCTAACAAGTCTTATAATCCTTGACCACTCCACATTCCTGATCACTCCACAGTTAAAGTGGCCTTAATGTTTGGGGTTGTTGAGCTGTATTATGGTTTTTATTTTCGAACTAACGTGATTCCCTTGAGAAAAATATACGAGTCCTCATTTTCTTGTTCAAACGATATTTGTCAAGTGTTAATCTCATTTGAAATCGATCTGAAGCCACGTTATAGCGATACAAAAATTCGGCCGCGAACTCGCTGAATTTAATATGTATTTGCATATGGTAATGTGTATGGTTTCTTTTCCGATGATAGGAGCATAATGATTCTTGAACAATAATTTGATTCCTCACCTTAGTGTCATGACAGGTGTTTTTTCCTTTATGTTGTCCTATATTATCAACATTATTAGTTATTTGACTTTAGTAGATGCGATTTAACTGTGGGCAACAAATTTTGGACCAAACTGTAACCTTTGAGATACACTAGCAAGATGGGCAACACGTAACTCAAATAGGGTATGCAATGTAACCTCAAATCCGTTGACAGACCCGCAATCCTACAACGCACCGATGACCTGCGTCTCGTTAAACGAGTGAAAGAAGACTATCTAGGTACCCGGGCAGAGAATCTCCCGCATGAGACCAGCAAAAATGAAAAGAGGTGGTGAATGGTAGGTGATGGCTGCATGAATGAAATGACTCGACACCGTAGCCTACCTGTTCTTAGCTCCCGGAGAAGTAACAAAGTCCCCTATAATGGGGTGTACTAAACGAAATTAATGTAACTTATTGGTTCAATCCCAGAATTGTGTGCCGCAGGACCCGAGGAGATACTGCAGGTTGGAGTAGTGTAATAGTTGGATCAATATAAGGACTCGCTCGACGCTAACACTTGAGCGTAATTAATGTCCAGATCTCGAGTAATAGGGCCCACTTGAATATCAGAGTTCGGTTATTAGGGCGCACTTGGCGCTTCCCCTGGTGCATATAAAATGTCTGAGCTCGGGTTTGTTAAGGTGTTGAGATATTTATTTCTTGCAATCGTCTCCACGTCTGGCTCGGTCTTCATTCTTTTCTTATTCTAGTCTTGGATCAGGTTCCTTACCAGGGTGTAGGCCTGATGCTTGGGATCCCCTTCCCGATTTCTTCATTCTTTCACTGTTGAATCGCGTGTGTTGCATGTGTCTCAGGTTGGTTATCCGACCTGAACGTCTGAAAAAATGATGATGAAAACTTGCTGACATCACCGTTTGCAACTGAAGTGCATTATGTTGTAGCTAGATAGTCACCGTTACATTAGACTATCCAACTTATTCATTATCGAAGTAACGTCTGATAAAATGATGATGGAACCCTGCTGACTTGATCATTTGCAATTTAAGTGCATTATGTAGTATCTAGCTAGTCAGTTATTTGAACTATTTAACTTATTCGTCATCGAAGTAGCGGATTGTTTCTGAAGTCGGATTGTATTACTTGAGATTGATGATCTGCAGTTCAACTTATTCTTCTGTTAACAATATTTGTTCATTGTTGATGCATTTAAATGCTCAAATATTACATCTTATATAAATAATAGCGAGGAGAGCAAGAGCGCATGCAGTGTATAGGTGTCAGTTGAGAATGGTTGCCAATGGATGGGTTTTGACGCTGCCATTTTGTGCTTTGCCGGCATTGGCATTACGCTGAGAAACGGAATAGTCGTGGGTGGGGAGGGTTCGATTACTATGACGCAACTGGGGTAAAAGAGTTAACGTTGTCTTGACCTGCTGCTAACACTGATCTTGGACCTCATTCCTGATCCGAAGTAGATGTTTCGGGGTCTTAACCGGATGCATTAGCGCCGAAAGGCTAAGTCTGTTTGCGTGCGAGTGTATGGGAGGTCGGCCGCCCTCCTTTATTGGGGATTCGACCTAGTGTCTGTATATGAAAAGTACGCGTATGTAAATCGCATAAAAATAAAACATTACTAGCTTGTAATCCGTGTTGATGTAAAGTCTCGGCAGGACAGAATTATTATGAGCAGATGATGAACTTCATGTAAAGAACCAGTGCTTAATATCTTGCTGGATAAATATTTACTCGTGTTCGGATTATGTGTATATGGAATCAAATCTAGATACTTGAATCAACATTTGAATTGGTTCCCATTTATTATCTAGAATCGTTTCCGGTCGTTATATTTAAAACTCAATGTGCAATAAATATTTTGTTCTATTCTATGGTAATGTCATTTTATCCGAGATATTTGCATAAATTTAAAATGTATTAAACGGCCTCTTCACAAATCAACAATCTTCATTGTTCTACCACAAGAAATTTTTTCGTTTGTTTTCTTTTTGCAGAGGCTGGACCTGAGCCTCTTCAAGTCTTTGGAATATTATGGGTAACTTTGAGCTACATGGTGTTTCTGTCGCCTTGCTGTCTGTGATATCAGTTATGGTCAATGTCCTTTGAAGAAAACAGGTGCATACAGTTTCAATAGAGAAGCTTTGCGAATAGGCAGTATCGTAACCAATGACGGACAACTAACTGAGTTTGAAATTAACATCGCATTCTGTTATTCGCGTCTAAGCTCCAAAGTTTCCGGGTATTGAAACTCATTTTTTTGCTGTATCAAAACAACAGCCGGTCACCGCTCTAAGCCGAATATCGCTCGAAGACCGAATATCGTCTCGTAAAGGTTAAACAACTGGGAGGCAGACCGTTGAACCGACAGAACAAACAGTATCTGGCCCACGTCGTAAATATCGAGCAAAGCAACGATATACAAAGGATTAGCAGAATAGATAAGCATACTGTAACTGTCGAAATACATCCGTTCTTCAACGTTACAGAAAGACGAATGATATACACTTCCAACTACACTCTGAAAACTGACCTAAGCTCTTTTGCAGCAGGTTTAGCTAAGGATTACGGAGTCACCAACGTTTCTCTAGCAAAGTGGATCAAACCACGGAACACCCACACCACCGCATATC